>VZTT01024918.1:1681-64678 GCA_013400855.1 Buphagus erythrorhynchus | reverse complement strand
CACTGCTGCCCTCTGATTCCTAAATTCTTTATATATAAGAACTTCATACCCAGTCAAATATTTTCTCTCCATGGCAGTGGCAAGCAAAAGATAGTATGAGACTGGTAGGCTTGTGGAGTAGTGGTAACCAGAGAAAACCTACGTGATGGGAACCATGTGCTGTGCCTGGCATGCGGCACATGACTGAGGCCTGCAGGCACTGCTAGTGGGAGGAGTAAAAAGACTTTCTCAGCATAACATTGCTCGGTCCTTAGACTCTGCTGGTATTCCTGTCTTTCCAACAGGCTGACATTTACACTGGCAGCTTGTTCTGATTTGCTTTGTTGGGGATGGACAAAGAACCTCAGGGTGAGCTGACGACTGTGCAATGTGTTTACCTACAGTGAAAGAAAGTAGATGAAATAAGAATATATTAAGACTGTATGGTTTTATTCTGGTCAGTTTCAGGAGATGATCCATAGGGCCCTTGCTGGTACAAAAACCTGGTACAGGGGAAGATTACATCTTACTGTACCTCAATAGGTGTAACGCCACCTGTTAGCTACACCTAATATTCAAGCTATGTTCTCATAACAAATGAAAGCTATGACACAGTACTTTCCAAAATGAGCTGTGATACCAAGATTTCAGTTTACTTTGGAAGATGCTACCAGGATGTAATTTTGTAGGTGGATTTTCTGGACTGTTATAACTTGTCAAAACACACTTCAATCAGTCAGATTACTGGAATTCCCTGGGGGAAAGCAGCCTTCAGAGGAATTAAAAACATAGTGTAGCAGCACAAATAGTTTTCTTCCCTGTTGAATAATAGGGTGACTTGCTTGGTTATTCCATGGTTGGTCCTTTCCATGCTGAAAGAAGTATTTGAAAACAGTGTGTAGTAAAATTAAATGTAGTCTAGACTATATTTAATGGCCTGATCTTTTTTTGAAATCACGTTCCCAAGTGAGGGAAGAAACCAAAGTAAGGTGAGCTTAGGGAATTTCCTAATCATCTCGTACCCTGAGAAAAAAGATTTGCTGTTTATGTGGAAGACAGGAGGCATAATTGTGCAATTACAGCATATGACAAAGGCTCCAGAAATCCTGAGTTTTTCTTTCCACCACAGATCTGTCTACCATTCCTTCCTCTCTCTGCCCTCTCCTTTTTAAAAACTCGTCTAGGAGGACCTTGGAGCCTTGTGAGGAAGGAATCACGTTGTCTGATGTTGCAGGACCCATGGGTTCTGCAACACACCTAGATTTCCTCCCATGAACAGCAGTAGGGTGGATCTAGAGTCAGGCCATCGTGTGGCTGGGGGTGCAAGACACTTCATGTGTTGTATAAATAAAGAGATTATGTGTTAGTATTGCTTTAGACAGAAAATGTCTACAGTGTACATAAACTACCCTTTGCTTTGGGAAATGGGACTGACACCAGATATTAATACCTGAAGCTCATTATCAATCATTATTTGGTTTGCTTTTCAGCTCACAGAGCAATACTTTCCTGCTCTAAATACAGCGTATCACACAAAAAATCAGTGGTGCTATTGCAGTTGCTGTGACAGCCCCTGCTTTGAATGAGATATTCCATATGGAAAGCAGCAATTCCACATAGCACAGCTCAAGGCTCATTGAAGCAAAGGAAGGACTGCTGGCTTGGCTGATGCATGCTTCATGATGCCTAATTTGGGCTGACATCATAACATCTGACCCAGTGGTCAGTATTGCTGGTGTAGGGTTGCTGTGTTGCAGCTACAGTTGCTGGATCAACATTTTCTGTTGGTCTGCTGAGAAGTGCATGTGTTATACACGCAGTTGGGGTGTTCCTTTTGCTATTTCCAGGAGCAAGCAAACTCAGAGGTATGGAGCAAAGAGGATGATGGTTGTTTAACCTAGAACTCATGATGTTTCCAAGAGATGTATTTGTGTTGATTTGTCTGGAACTTACTTGTGCCAACAAAGTCACAAGGTTGGATTTTCACTTGCTTCATGTTTTGTAGATAGTTGTTGAGTTTCAGGAGACCAACACCCTGCTACTAGGTCAGGGTGGCATGGAGTTACATCCTGCTGTGCTAGTGAGCCCTGCTGCGCTGTTAGAAGGAGGGATACCCAAAGGAAGCTGTGCTGCCCTGTGGTCACAGCACAAACTTGGAGACTGTGCTCAAAGGGTCCAAGTCAGTTAACAACCTAGCCTTATAGGACATTCCTGCAAAAAATAAATGAAGAAACCCCAGCTGA
This sequence comes from Buphagus erythrorhynchus, assembly GCA_013400855.1. Taxonomy (NCBI): domain Eukaryota; kingdom Metazoa; phylum Chordata; class Aves; order Passeriformes; family Sturnidae; genus Buphagus; species Buphagus erythrorhynchus. Next base: position 62,456 of record VZTT01024918.1, on the reverse strand, counting down.
CAAAGGAATAAACTAAATAAGTATGTGTTTCTGCCACTGTGTTTTCTGTAACAATTCTGCCTTATGTACTTGCTATTTCAAATGAGGTTTGGGCTTGTTTCTGTGTCACAAGCTCTTTTTCATGGGAGGTGCAGTACAGCTAGAGTGATGGGTCACCTTTTACCTTGTAGTGCAGGCTCTGTACTGAGTGAGTTTCTACCTGGAAATTCAAATTTTCATGGTAGTCTCAAAAAAACCCCAGCAAAACAACAACCCTTCAACACCACCACCATCACCAGTTAGAGCAAGAAGATAGTTGTAGGTAGATAATTAAAAATTGTGTAATGTTGATTATGTAGTCTGGCTAGGTACATGCTCCTGTAATACCAAAAATAATCCTTTGAAGGAGGGAATTAGAGAGATGGCTATTTTTGCATTGGTAAAGAGAGCAGCATTCTGAAAACAGCTCAGGGCTGGTTTGGCAGCAAAATCTTAACCCAGCAGCCATCATGCTTTGCCATCTGCTCAGGTAAAGCACACGTGAAACAAGGTTGAGTCCTGAGTTGACACCGAGACAGCGTGCGGTGTGCACTCTGTTCTTGTCAGTGACTGAAGGGTTCCAAACCTGCTCAGAACCCTGCCCATCAATGCCATTGGAAAATCAGTGGCCTCAGCACCTTTTTCTTCTCCTTTACCAGCTGCACCCATCTGTGATACTCTCTCCATGCATGGGAAGGCCACTGCAGCTTTTGGCTGCTCTAGTCCTCTCCTTGCTCATCAGTGCTTTCCTCCCTCCTTCTCAGACATGTGGAGGCAGTGGGAATTAACACTGGGAAGTGCAGAGCCAACTGGCAGAAGGTAAGCCTGACAAGCTGTGCATCCACACTCAGATATGGGGTGTGATTTATACAACTGAAACCCTGAAAAAAAGTTTGAAAATATACAGCTCAAGAGAAAAATTCAAGCTGACCTCTTGCCACACTTACAGCTGGAATCTGTGCTAAGTGAAACAGAGGTACCAGGTCTCTGCTACCTTCCAGACAAAATGACAGTATTAAATGGACCCTTATTTAGGAAATTTTAAACTTAAAATATGGCTTCTGAACCTCACTGGGAGAAAAAGACAAAAAATAAACAAACAAAAAAAATCCCAAAAACCAAAAACAAACAAACAAAAAAAAAACCCAAACAAAACAAACCAGAAAAAAATTCACTCTTGGTGGAAAGTTTTTGTGTTTTTTTTCCAAAAGAAGCTGAGGAAGTCATTATTCTTCCTGTCACTCTCCTTCCTACTCAAAAAGTAGGGGGAAGAAAGAAAAAGTTTGAGAAGGAATAAAAAAAGAAAAAACCAAATGTGTTTTTTAAAAGTAGGAGGTGATTTTTGTCATGGAAAAAACTTGCAACATACCTTTGACAGACAGGTCCACCTATCCAGTGGGAGGGCTGGGTTGGGGAAAAGACCAGCTGCCTTTCTGTGGTGGGTGGACATGGTAGTAGCACATTGTCCCTGCCCCAGCATCCCCCAGCACTTGCAACATGAGGTAGGGGAGAGCAGAGAGATTGAGAAGGTGGCAGAAGGTGGGAATAGACTAAGTCAGTGCTAAGAGACCAAAAGGAATCTACATTGTGAACTGTCCTGGAAAAACTATCACTCTGTGTAACTGCAGACATCAGAATTTGGATCAAGGGTATGTTTTTCCATATTAAACCCAATGCCTTAAAATTCCATGTGAAGCAGCCGGCAGAGTGGAGGTGAGGTGCAGATATGTACCTATTTGTTTCTATAACATTTCAGCCCTTCTAGCTCAAATAGCAACTGACCCCTTTGGTTGTCTGCTCCCTTTTGTTAACAGTACCTTAGTGGATTTCCATATTCCAGTATGCTCGGTTCCTTACTCAAGATTATTTGGGACAATCTATTATTTATCTTTCTGGGACCTGGTCAATTAGCTTCTTTGATTAAAACTGTAGAGATGAAGCAGGGCTCCATCAGCATCTGAAGATGGGCACCTTTCAAAGCTGCGGTCATGAGTAGGAAATCCAGGATAGATGAGCTGCTGGGTAGTTGGCTGCTCTGGTGCTCTTCCTTTTTCACCTGTGTAGGCCCAGCTCTTTGGAGTTATTTGAACATAATCATGGCAAACTCTGTGTACATAACCTAATACATACAAAGCCTTTTTCACAACCCACACCTGAGACTGCAAACTCTCCTCCTTAAGTGTTTGTATTTAGCAGAACATCTCCCCTCCCAGTCACACGGGGAGTGTTCAGACAGTATAGTGTCGAAGCCATAAAATACAGTAATTCAGATACAAGAAATGCCAGGAGGCTGATGGTTCAGAGTTCCTGGAAAGCCTGGGATGGTGTATAAATGAGGTCATATCTAAAACATCTTCAAAGCTGTTTCTAAAGAAAATGTTGCACAATTAAATTAAGGCTGCAGAGGAATAAAAAAATAGAGATGGATTTGTTTTTCTGTTGAACAGGACGAAGATGTCATATTTAATGGTTCCCATAGAAAAATGTGGACTTCAAAATTGAAGCCACAGCTGTGTTGTCAGTCAAATAAAGTATATTGGATTGGGACATACAGAGCTGTAGACCACTGTGTAAAACCTGAGGAGTTCTCACCTTCTTTTTCTAGCAGACATATGTATTTTCCTGGGCTTTCAGGTTTGGTCTAATGTGCACATTCATGCAGTAATTATCTTTTTTTCTCAGGGTCAGAGACTGATGAGCACTAGTGCTGTGCTGCAGATTACTTCAGCTGCCTCCTGCTGTCCCTGCATGTAGCACTGAGCTTACCTAATAGATATTCTCAAGATATTCTGTGTTTCTTAGGGTCTTTAAAAGAGCATTCTGTAGGTTTATAGAACTACAATTTTTTTTCAGTTGTGTATCTGAGACAATTTTGTATCTTTGAATTCTTTCTTCAAGCTTTTGTTCAGCTGTTCCAAACAGACTTACTCCCTGTAAAAGTTGTGCTGCTGTTTTACTTGCAGACACAGGCATCTTTGGTTGACTGAGTTTCTCTACTTTCATGTGGAAATATTTGCATGACACAAAGAACCATGTTAAAAATGGCTTCTACTTTCCTTGCTTTGTTTACAGCAGGGGGTCTGTTGAGTTTCTTTGTCAAGTGCTTTAGACCTGGATTGTTTAAAAAGGAGATGTGGCTTCTTGAGGTGATCCAAGGGTTCTTGTCCCAAGTCTCACAATCTGCATGCACAGAGCTTCCTGAAAACAGTAAGGCTCTTTACAGTTTTCAGCTTGTCTATTCTCATTTACTTGGCAATTTTGGATGTGAAAACCTTTGTACATGTATAAATGCCAAGATGCCTCAAGCAAGGATTTTTCATGAGGTGCCTGAAGTTCTCAAATGTCTCAAATACAGTATAAATATCACTATGTAATGACTAGTAAATAGCATGTCTTGAAAAGCCTGGGTTGTAGCAGTACCTTCATATTCTTGTCAACCTCTTTTGAGAAAATAAGAAGCCCCCATTTTCAATCAACAAAACTGAATAAAGATACTTAAATAAGTCAGCCTTGTGGCTTTAGTATACAACTCCTAGGCTCTGTAACAGACTTAGAAAGCTCAAATCTCCCAAGATCAGAGAACACCGAAGAATTACACCCAAATTTTCATCTGCCTTCTGCACTTGGTGCTTGTAAGCTTGCACATGAACCCTCTGTCGTTAGGATATTTCCACACATTAAAGTGCAAGTGAAAGGAGCAGTTAGGTGGGTGGGCACTGTGTGGTTTGTACACCACATGACTGATGTGGTGTGGTGCATTTCCACAAAGGGGAACACGAGGCCACTTCCGCAGAATGTGCTAACCTCGCATTGCCAGGTCATTCACCTCTTCTCTGAGGAGCACACACAAAAATTAGGTTACATGTTGAATGTGAAGGTCAAAATACTTCGCGCTATCTAACCCTCAAATCAATTAGAAGGTTATTTCAAGGTGTATTTGATTTCTTTAATAAAATCAAACAATGCATAATGGCTACATTTGAAGAGGGAGGGATGGAAGGAAGAAAAAGATGTTGATGGTTACAATTCTGGTGCTAAAATTTTCAGCATTATGAAAAAAGCCTCTTGATTTCTTTTTTCTGAGTTTGTAGAACCTAAAATTTGTTTGCTTAAGCAAAGAAAAGATCCTTTTTTAAGACTGGTTTTCTATTGTTACCTCTAAGAGGTTTCTGTGATGTCAGGAACAGTTGTCAAGGAAATAACAGCCCTCTCTTGTTTGTAGCAGGATTTCAGGTTTGATTCCTTCAGGTACACAAATGTCACTTGTATTTCTGCATCTTTGGGACAGAAGAGATTTGTCTAGTTTTTAGTTTTGTCTTTTGGTTTTCTTTCAGTTAGATTAGACATAGCTGTGCAAAACTCCCAAACCAAGTAAAATAAATCTTTTGATCTTTCAGCCTTTCCATTCTGGTGTTAAAACATTTTTATTTCTGATTTGTTAGGTACAAAAGCCAAAATTATTGAAATTTCAATTCTGGATCAAAGTCTGGCAGCTAGTAGACTACAAAACTATGAGGGAAAATGTTCTCTATGCATGAGACATGAAAATTAATTGTTTAAGCATAATATTTTTTCAGATGTTTAGGTTTTGCTTATGAATCATCCCACTAATACTAGCATAAATCTTCTAAATAGCCTAAGTAATGCAAATGTTTGCTAATACCTTGTTTAATTTTGAACTTAATTCAGTTCCTTTGGCAAAATGGTATTCCTGAGTGAGTAGAAGAGTAATTGGGTCCTCAGCTCTCGAGTGCATGGTTGCAGCTATGAGTCATCTCCTTACTTTCCATGCTGTCTGATCTCTAGTGACGGCAGAGGATCAGTGTGTTGTGTCACCCGGCAGCAGCCATGTCACAGGGCAGCCACGAGCCCTGCTGCTGAGCACATGCTGCAGGGTGTTGGGTCAGTGCTGACTCAAGGCAGGGAAAGAAGTGCTCATCCAATCCCTGCTGGTTTAAAGTGCTCTCTGAGTTAGGACCTCCGTTTTGAAAATTACTTTACCCATGCTCCCATTTTCACCCTTTTCCTACCAGGGTCAGGTGATCAGATCCATAACCTGAATTCGAAGAAATGAAATTCTATAAAGGGAATGAATTTGACTTGCATATATCTAAAACTTTCATATATTTTAATTAAGATTTTGAAAAATTAGGGGGGTTTCTGTATACTTACATACATACGTACATACGTACATATATATGTATTTGTGTGCACACACAAATCCATTCTCACATTTGCTTTACAGATAACTAAGTCTTGTGGCTGTGACCTTCTAAAATTACAGCCCTATTGGGTAGCTAAAATTGCTGTTGGACAGTATGGATCTGTGAAACCAGCCATGAGATTCCAAATTGGTTTCTTGCGTACCTTTGACTGACTTGGCTGGTTGTGATGTGAAGCCTCCCATTCATCTGAAAATGGAGAGAAGCAGGTGATGCCACCTGAAGCCCTCCTTCCTGACACCAATAGAAAGCTCTGTCTTCTGACTCGGGCTGTTGAATTGCATTTGGCAAGCCAGGCAGAGCAACTGATGGTAGCTGAGCAGTGTATTTTGGTACTACTACCTTTTTTCTCCTGGGTATTTTGAAATGTCAAAAAGTCTACTAAAGTTCATAAGCATTTAGAGCACTGATACAAAAAATGGAAGAAGAAAAGAAACCAGGAGAGGTCTATGTCCATGTTGCTTATAGCATTTTGTGAAGTCTTTTACACCTATGCAAAATATTTTTAAAGAGACAGTAAACTAACCTGTTGCACTTTCTTTACTTGTTTTGCATGGATGTAAGTGATGAAATAAAATGCCAAGCAGTGGAGGATTCAGCAGAATGATAGTACTGCTTTAGCTTGCTCTGCGTGGCTTGTTCTATTAATATATGTTTGTGGTCAGGAAGGAATGCAGTCTCACTTCACTATAATATGTGCAGTATTAATTTTGGTTTGACACCTGCCAGGCAAGGATCCTCACCAGCCAAAGGCATTCTTCACAACAAAGCTCCATCTGTTGTGCAGATCTTGATTCTGATATTTCTAATGACTTGAGCCAGAGCGAAAAGAAGAGCCAACTTGAAGCAAAAAAAATCTCGAGGAGGAATGAATCGTTCTATCAAGGCTAAATATAATGGCTTATTGTCACATTTGGTTTAAGTCCTGCAAGGGAAACATGTGTGATTAGTTTTGTTTTAGAAGAAAACAGTCCATACTGACAATGTCATTGTTGTTGTTGTTGCATGAAAGGAATATTGATAGATAAAGTTCAAACACATTATTTTATTGCTGAGTGCTGTAACCTTTAGAAATATTTCTTGATAGGAAAGTCGCTAGTAAAAAAAGTTTACTCACTTTTTGTACTCAGCAGATGAAAAGCAGAAGGAGTCTTTGATTCTTGCATGCAAAGGAGCAGCAGGATTAACACTTGCCTCAGCTCTTTGAAAGACAGTTCAGGCTTTTTGAAATAAGAATTCAAGTAATGTCTGTCAAAAGAGGTTAGCTTCAAATCCCCTGACAAAAGCTGCATGACGATTTTGTCATCTTGCTGACAAAACAATCATTAATTGCTCCAGTTAGCTTTGTTTTTCACTTAGAGTGGGTGGATTAATCTGTCAGAACTGCCCAACCCACATGGGTAAACATTTGCCTCCTATGATACCATGAGAAGTCTACAACAAATATGAATGATCACCACAACTTCATACAATCACCTGCTGCTCATTTATTTTTATTTGTGATAGCATGGAGAAGAAACTTGACTAAGAGACATTATGGCTCTGTGGCCTCAGATCTGTAATTAATGGTTGAAAGTTCTGTATTATCAAACACCATTCAATTCACTAGGAACTGCAGAGCATTGAAAAGTATATAGAAATGCAGTGACATACTTCAGAATCTGACTTTTTCAGCATTATTTGTAGGGTTGGCTGTTGGTGTAACTGCTGGCCTGTAAAACAAAAACTCTCTACTCTTTCAGACTAGCAGGTGTCTTTTGTGCTGTCTAGTAGTTCCTGAAAGATTGAATGTTCCACAGAACCTAACAATTGAGTAGATATTTATTTTTTCCCTTAGTGTATTGCTGCATACTGAACCTGTTCATGCATTTATATCAAAGATACACTGCCAAGATGCCATCATTAGCTGCGATTTCAGTGCTCATGCATATTGCTCACTTATGTATAACAATATTGAAATTAATAGGAAATATCAAGCAAATTTTACTTCTACTTCAGTGTCTAGAGCAACATAAAATGCAAGGTATAAAGCCATAATATGATTAAATCAAATTGTGCCCTTAACGTAGGGTCATCCTGCCTGAAAAGAGAGTAGACATTATAGTATGTTGTGTTTCTGTTTACTTTGCATAAGTGCTCTTTTCCTTGCATGCATCTGCAGCTGCCATTTATTTATGAAATTAATTACTTGATCTCATGGTATGAAGCAGCAGAGAAATACTGTGTGGGATTGTAATTAATTTTTTTGCACAGGAGACAAAATAACATCCACGCTATTAACTGCTGAAACTTCCTCCCTGCTCTTTCCAGTAAAATGTGAGCAAAGATGTGAAAACCCAATCTCTTTCAGTTCCTTAAACACAGGGATTGCTTCCTATGGCTTGAAAAGGATGGAAATTGAATAGAGAATTAATTCATTTACAGACTTCTCTGACAATCTGTTTATTATAGATTAGTACGGAAGACTATCAGTATAGCAGAGATCTGTAGAGGTACAAAACCTGTAGGAGAGATTAAAAATGTTCAAGAAAACTGCATAGCTACTGAAGCTGAGTACTGGGAATACAACTGAATTTTTTTGTCATGAAATTTGAATGTTTATGTTTCAGATTTTAGCAGTCTGCTTCCACATCTGCAGCTACTTGGTAGTCCTTAGCAAGTGATAAAGAATAATGAATTAGCTGCTGGTATTGAGCCAAAATAGAAACATTTGTGTTCTTGAATTACCTGTAGATTCACAAAATTTTAAGCTGTTTTTCTTACCCTAATACCCAAAATGTACTTAATGTCACAAAATGTGGTGTTTTATAGCTCATAGAGGAGAAGAGCTGCCAACAAATGAAGATATATGTACTTTTTAATTACACCACTAATGCAGAGTCCCAGCAAGCTTTCAACAGGAAGGAGCTGAATTTGGTTCCTCAGATGGATTGTGCTTCACTTCAGGGAAGTGCCATAGATTTGAGTACCAAAGGATCATGGTGACAATTTATTCTGCATATTGGCTGTCATAGGTATGGTAGATTCCAATTTCTTAAAAATAAGACAGAGAACTTAGTATCTTTTAATGCACATCATAAAAACCAGCACAATGAGAAAGAATGCAGCCAGTATTAAAAATGTGTTTCATATTTGCTTTCATTTTGATTAGTGCCTTTCATAATTTAATTAAGATACTTGGAAATGTAAATTACCATGACAGAAGTATGCTTACGAGTAAGTGTTTTATGATCACTAATTGACAGAAGTTGGTTTTATTCATGCAAATTCCATATATAATGTTTGCATTCATCAGATCAGAAGTTACCAAGTTACAGAAACTGTGAAGCATGATGACTCAAACAAACATAAAAATCTCTGTTAGATTTGCTTTACTGTAACATGGTCAGCTGAAAAAAATACACTGCTTTCTAAAGCTTTATCTTGGATGTTTTTCTTTCAATGTGTTTACTGTACTGATTCCATTCTGTAGGTTACTCCAGGTATTTAACTGCCCAAGATTTGAATGGATTGCATTAAGGAAGATGGTATCTATTCTTAACAAGATATTGGACCTGTTGTTTCTACAAAAGTGCAGGTTTTCTATCACCAGGATTTCCTCATGCCAAGTCAACTCTGTGGGAGGAAGGATCTGGATTTCCCAAGCAGAGAACAGAGATCAGCTCTTGCTTGGTAGTCGTTGTCAGATGGTGCTCTCCAGTAGCCTGAAATGGGATGGAGGAGGTTGGCATTTCTTTGGTAGTCAGCAGATGCCTTCAGAGGGGGCAACCAGCACAAACAAGTGGAACAGCTATCATAGCCTCCCACCTTACAGCTACCCATGTAACTCACTGCTCACATTTGGCAGGAGAGACATAAACAGTTACGCATGTGCTAAAAGCAGGAGAAGGCTATACAACTTCAAGTTATTTTACTCTTCTTCTGTAAGTGAATTCAAGCTGAGTGTAGTAACTTTATATATGGAAAGATATCTCTAATGGGGTCTGGTATCTGTCTGCAAAAAATACAGTTCAATTTTTCTCACTCCTTGATCAAACACTCTTTAAAACCTACTGAAACCAGGAGGCAGACCTGATGGGTTTGGGTAGACTTTGAATGAGCTGAGTGATCCATGCTGTTTGCAGATGCATAGAAGATATGAATGTACTGGTACCTAGAACAGAAATATTTTTTCCATGTTCTCTGGAGCATGATTATTTGAAGCTGTTGCAAAATGCTAATGTTCCCTTCTCAGCCTTTGAACCAGTCTAGTGTTTAATTAGCAACAATGACAACAAGATTAAAAAATAACACCCAAATTATGTAGTAGGGGCTGGTTTCTGGATAGTATGTTTCGCTCTCTTTCACTGATTAGCAATTTGAACTTGTTTCTTGTGTTTAAACAGATCCCAAATTGGATCCTAAAGTTCACTGAAATGAAATAATTTTATAATGCTTCATGATAATTTTTGACATGCACAGGAGGGACTAAGTGCTAGACACTCCACGAAGACCTGCTGAGTATTGTATATCCAGTGTGATAATTTCCTGTCTGGCACTCCAGTCATTCATGATTGGAGGTTGGCTTATGAATTTGAATGTGATGTAGGAAGTGGACAGGCATTTGCCTGCAGTTTCACCTGTTTATATAGTGTTGGGAGAGAACAGGTGAACAAGAGAGCAGCAAAACAAATGGAGACTTACTGTAATCTCCCATCTTCTTTTCTAACAAATCAAGCCAAGCCATCCCCTGCAGTTACACAACAACTTCTCTTTATTCCATCCTCCTTACCAGGATCTCCACCATAATCTTGTGTTTTACTTCAATGATCTGTAGCGCTTACTGGAATCCCTCAAAATGCTTCTTCTCTGCTGTCCCTTTAATCCAGCATCTCTGGCAGCTCAGGGGGGTTGCAGCTCCTAGAAGTCTCCAGTCTCTCCATTAGTGGGAGCATTACATAGTGTCCTTCAGTTCAGGTTCTGCAATCCCACCTTGCTGCTCATGAAAGCCTATCCTAACCTGATCTGCCAAGTGTTGTCTTTCTTCATGACACACTCTCACTATTGTGCTCACGCCAAGGAGATTTTACTGGAAAGCAAATATACCTGTTTATGTGCAAGCTGTTTACTGTTGTGACATTCAATCAGTAAATAATTTCTGTAACACAGCACAGCTGCCAAAACACACAGCACACAGCCTTGGCAACCATGCCCATTCTGTTCCCAGTGCTGGGTCTGTAGCTCAGGCTAGTTGAATGAGTGGGCTGGAGGGAAGCAGAACCTTGCACTGGATTCATTATTATGTATGTTTTCCTTTAGCTGAAGTGCCCCACATGATGGCATGTTAGCCATGATGGTTCTGAGGAGCTTTAGAGTCCCTTTTAGCTTAATTTCCTCTAGTAACCAGGGCCATGTGCTCCTCTGCTGTGGAGTGTTGTGTGTATGCATGTAGCCCTAGTAGCATCTGAACCTCTTGTCCAACATCAAGAAGACTGTCTATTTGCTGTTGAAAAAAGGAGCAGTTTCATCAGTGTCTTGAGGGCAGGTAAGCAGCTGGAGAACACCTGAAGTCTGCTGTAGGATTCACATCCTGGGGGGGAAGTGAGGCTTCTTTGGTTTGCTGCTTGTAGAACCTCTTAATCTAACTTTACCACTTCTCAGGGAAGAACTGTTCTCCAGATGACAGAAAAGATGATTAAAGAGGACTTTGAAATGTTTGCTTTGAACTCTTCAGAAGTCATGACTAGGATCTGATAAGAGGGTTAAGTGAACAACAGTTAGTGTCTTGAGTCCAGATCACTGAAGGACTCCATACACCTAGCACGAGGAGATGTTGAGGACAGATGCATGCCCAAGCAGTTACTCCTCTTTACAGTCCCATTCCAGTTATGCAGAGTCTGAAGACCAGACTCACCAACATGTTTCTGATGTGATTATACAAAAATTAGAGCATTTTCCTAGCATTGTTCCTGCCAAGGGCTCTTGTATGCTTGATTTCAACATACTGCTTGATTCTCAGGAGAGTTCCCTTCCCAGGGAAATCTTTGTATTTTTTCTGTAATGATTTGCTAGGAGAAATGGAGTACGTTTGTCGCCTCAGCATTAGAATGTGCAGCTCAGAGATAGCTGGATTCCCATTTCCTCTTCCAGGGTTCTTTCTGTCTTATCCAACAAGTATGTACATGGTCCTTTAAGCAGATAAAATACAGAGACAGTGCTGGAAGCAGAGACAAGTCTGCAGAAACACCTTTCTCAACAGATGGATTTATTAGTTATTAGGTAAAAGATGGGCCATAATATATCCTGAACTACCTGTGGCATTGTTCTTGTAGGATTAGGGAGCAACTGATTGAGACTTTTTCAGCACTTTGGATACAGGTGCATTTTCCATCCAAGTCCCTTTTACACAGCAGGGAGCAAAAGCCAAAAAATTGGGTTTGTGTTAACATGTATTGACTTCACAGGGGAGAAGTCTCTCTGAAACTTGAACGAATGCTTTTTGGTCATGGACAAAGAAGTCACACATACATGGAGAAGGGTCCTTTAGACAGAACTGTAAGGCACTTTGGACCCCAGCAGTTCTGAGGAATCAGCTGGGTACTTTGCAGGTCACCCAGAAATGCCTCAGCCCTTTTTGCTGCTGTCTCCTGTGTGGGCTTTATTTTACATCCTCCCATTTGTGCCAAGTGGGACACAGCTGAGGTGAGTTTGTTTTCCATCCCCCTGATTTTTCCAGTATCTTCTTGGAGTCTCCTACTTAAAGGTGCAGAGGTTCTGAAGAAAGAAATACAAAAGCAGTGACTGTCTACCTTTGCCCCAAGTGTTTTTTGTATCTTTGTTATTTGGGTGACTCTGTTTTGTCTGATCTGTATCTGTGATACTATTTCTATCCAGCTCTGTTTCCTGTCCACAATTACCAGCACCACTGTAACTCCTGATTTGTGAAGTGGTCTGGAAGTACAGATGTACACACAGGCCAGAAGTTGTCAACATCTCCTGTTTTTTAACTGGAACAACTAGGATAAAGCTGTGGATGAGTTTCCTTCACCAGTGATGGGGAGAAGCACATTCCCTTGTGCTACAGCTTTGAATAGAAGGAGCCACAGGTCTGTGGATCAGTTTCAGCTTCACAACCAGAATGGAGAGTGTCCTTCCCATCTCCAGCCCTATGGAAGGGGATTTTCATGTTCCCAAGAACCATGCCAGCCAGCTGGCTGGTGGTCTCAGGAGAGAAGCTGGCTCTCTCCCCAGCACAGAGCTGTTGGCTCCTCATTCCTCAGGACCTTAGTGGCTTCTGCATGAGCAGCAGGACTTCAGCCTCTCGATCGCTGCAGCGTGTGGCCGTGGCACCTCGCAGCCTAGACCATACCCACAGCTGGACACAGTGTTTTGCTTGGTGCTCTCGCTGGAGGTGACAGCAGCACAAACTGCCTTCCCCAGAGCGACCCTCAACACCCTCTGGCAGTGCCCCAAGCCCCACTTCTTCCACTTCTTTCTGTTTTTAACAGTGCAGTCCTTCTTTTGCTAAGCGGAAGCACGTGCCTGACAGAAGCTCGTACACCTACTCATCGCACCCACCTAGAGCAAGAAAAACTTGACATTTTTTTTTTCAAAAATGAGGTCTCAGTATCCTGATAGTACCTTTCAAATGCAACTGCAGGATCTGCATAATTGAAACTTTTTCTCTAATCTCATTACCTCCCTCAGGCAGTTCCTGACAAGTGGAGATTAAAAATGAGAGTTTGTAGTAAACATAGCTAAAAGAAAGGTATCTTTAGTATTTTTGCAATATATTCAAAGCAGTTTGGGCATGAGCACAGAGAACTCATTTCTATTTCACCTCAAATGCCATTATGTTTATTAAATTAGAAGTGGCATTAATCCTAGAACATATCCAGATCTTTTTGTGGTTTTGTATTTATCATAACTGAAAGATCTCACTAAATATTTCTCTATATCTCTAAATAACATTGCCTGTCACGTAATATTTATCTCCGATTTTCCTCAGTGTTTTCGTATCAGAGCTGAAAATGAGCTATCACAGAGAATAAAATGGGACTGAAATACCAGTCCTTTGTATTAAATTTAACATTTGGCTTCTGTCCCAGAAATTTCCACATCCATATTAGAATCAGATGGTAGCGTAAGATGAAAAGATCTCCTGGATGAGTTTTATTTTGTTCCTTATTAAAGGGCTGATAACGGACTGAAGGCAAGATACTTGTTGTAGTAAAAAAGCCTGCCTAATATCAAAGGCTGGATGAACAAACTGACGTGTATTATTGTTAGGCCTTCCTGCTTGATCACATTTCAGTACCATAAAATCATTCTGCTAGTGGAAGTGACATATAAAAACTTCAATGTGAGAGTAAAAAGCCCAGACTGACAGGTATTACTGCTGTGGGTACACACTTAGTAGCTGACCATAAGCCAAGGAAAGGGTTTAATATCAAAAAGTATTGTTGGTGACAGCACAGTGTAGCTATATTTATTTTATTCTTAAGTGTTTGCATTCATGAAAGACTGCCTTGTCCTGACTTACCTGTGAAACTGGTATCACATGTGATGTGACAGCATAGGGCAGCCCCACTGGTATTGCTCAGTCTTCTTCAGAAGCTGTGCATCCTCTGCCCTATCCACAAACCAGCACTTACCCCAGATTCCTTTGGCAGTCTGGAGTCAGAAAGATCAAAGAGACCTAAATAGTCTTCACAAAGCAATTTTCTCTTTATTCAAAGCAGCTTTGTATGGTTCGTGTGTATTATTTGACTGAAATTGTACAAACATTTGCAGGCTCTGGGTGTTCTATGCAAAAACAATTACTTTTGATGAAATGAAGGAATGGTGCTTTCTGGTGTTGTTCTGCTGTAGTGGAGACTCTGAGCATGATATTGGAGCTATAAATTAGATTTTGCAAAGCAGCGTTTCTGTAGGGAGTCTGCTGCTTCAGACCAACAGGCTATTATCAGCATTTTTCCAGGGGATGCCTGTGTTTTGTCACAGTATCTTCAGCAAGAGAAGTAGAGCAGCAATTGCAGACTGCATTTCAGTTCATTTCAGCTTTTGATCACAAAGACTATTGAAGAACAAATATGCTTTTTAGGTATTTTATTCTGTTTTTCTAAATGCACCGTTTTAGAGGTGGCTTGAACTTATAGGCAGAGAATCATTTCACTGGCACTGGCTGTTTACAGTATCAACATGAGCTTATACCCAGTGCTCCTTTTACAATCAGTGGAGAGAAATGTGAACATTTAAAGGAGTTTATTTAATTAATCTGATTATTTTAGACATCTTTCTAGTGAGAGGGCTTGTATTTTAGAAGAGTCTATTTCTCTTCTCAGCAATAATTAATCCTAGCATATTTAGTTCAGGAAGTGTTATCTGTAGTTAGGTGAGCTGGATCCCATACAGCATATTTCTGAATAGCACTGTGTTCTCACTTGGCTACTAACACTGTTTGTATGAATACTTTTGGGGTTTTATTTTAATTATCAGATTATCCTAGGGAACACATAAAGAGATCAGTTGTGTATGTAAGAAATGCTTGGTTCAAGCAAGCTTGCTACAAGATTATTACTGCTGATAATTACATCTATCTTAATGCTTCCTATGAAAGCTGTTTTGGTAGTTGTATTGATCCTGTCCTCCTCAGGTACCAGTTCAATGTAAAACATCTTTTTGGATGAAGAGTACATTCTCTTGGGCACATGGACAATCCTAAGGGACTTAATATCAGGCAAAAATCTCTGAGAAAAAATGGGACCTTCTTGCATTCTCCTGAAAACATCTTGAAGGAGCTCGGATGAATGGAGCTGTGGCACATACATGCCTGCTTTCAGAGTGTAACAAGAACTGGGCTGAGGGATAAGGAAGCATAATTTGTATTTATGAACAGTGTTGATGCCCTGTTCATTTGGGTTCACCTGAACCATGCTTATGGATTCATTCAAATAGAGAAAAAACCCTCAAGGCTGGTCTCCTCAAGATGAGTTTGCCATTTATGACAGCGCACAAAGGGTAAGTAGCATCTTAGGACAGAACTTCCTGTGAACAATTCTCAGGAAAAAAATAGAATAATACCTATTAATTAAGGAATCAAAGTTATTTCTGAAGTGTGTAAATGTAGTCACAGAATAGGAATATTAAGGTATTATTGGTCTCATGTTTGTCACTTGTCACTATATCATACTGGTGCAAGCACATTGAGGATGATGGCTGCTGGAAACAGGTTCCCTGAAAACCCTTCTTGTTCACTACCTCGAAATCTATAATTACTTTTGGAAATCTTTCCTTTGGTGTACAGTTCTGATGTCTGGATTACTGACATCCAAAACCACAAGGCTCCCTGATATGGTCCTCTGAGCATTAGTTTTCCTCTGATTAATCTTCTGGTTGATTACATAATTAATTTTTTTAGATAAATATGTATTCTGTTTCTTTAATTAATTAAGTCTTTCACCTCATCTTTGCTCATGCTTCCCTCCTTTGTCAAAGTCTCCCATTAACTCTTGCAACATTACCTAGTGACACAAATGCTTTTTCTTTTTCTTTCTCTTTTTTTTTTTTTTTTTCTCTTTTACAGACTTAAGTGAAGTTGCACCATGCATTTTGAAGATGTCACCAACAGATCAGCAGTTAAACAAGCTGGCAAGAAGGCTGGGACCTGAATGGGAGCATGTAGTTCTGTGCTTGGGTTTGTCCCATACTGACATCTATCGATGTAAAGTCAATCACCCTCACAACCTGCAGTCACAGATTGTAGCTGCGTTTGTCCTGTGGAAACAGCGTTTGGGGAAAAAAGCAACAATCCAAAGTCTGCATGCCAGTCTGAAGGCAGAGGAAGTGGATCCTTCAGTGATACAGTACATGCTTGAATGAAGCCATGCTATTTATTCAGAGCTTCCACGTATTTCATTAAATCAACTAAAGAGGATGGAAGTGTATGTTGAAGATCAGACGCCTCAAACTATAAAAAAAGTGGGGCTGAGAACTGTGATTTTATTAAACTTAAACATTCCAGTTTTCTGTGGCATCTTGTGACTTGTAATTCTTTTCATGCCAGATTAATTTTTAGCAGGCATTAAAAAGTGGATCACTCTTTCCTGTTTCCTTTTGTGCTATTTCAGTGGGGATATAGTGTGACAAAGTTCTTGCAAGCAGGTGGGCCTGCAGTGAGTTCAGCAAGGTTTTCGATTTCACTAAGGGAGCAAGACTTGGTTTAACTTATTTTCTGGACTATGTAGGAGCCTTTTTACTGCTGTTTCATGCTAGTTCCCTGAAACTACAGCAGAAATGAGACTAATCACCATTACTAATTTAACAATTTTACAACAGTTATTGCAGGTGGCTAATTTCACATTTATAAAAGTTTCAGCACGTACAGTTTCTTGCTAGGATAGATGGCTGCCACTTTGGTCTGCCTTTGAAAAAGGCCCTAAGTGGAAGTAGCAGGAATGTAGTGTGCCTGTGAGGGTTTCTGCCGTTATTAGTTAATGGGTGTAGGTTTCTGCAGGCACCCCCTATGTGCATATGCCATGTCACAGATGAGGAGTTCTCAGGGAAGACACACAGTAGAAAAGTGACCAGAAGTAGGCAAGAGCCAGGTAAACTGAGAAAGAAGCAGCCTAAAACAGGAGACAACTTCTAAGTTGTCCGTGTTTGTCTCTTCTAATAAATTGGGAGACTGTCTGGTGCCTGCTGAGTCTTTGAACTGTGCTCTGTATCCAGGCAATCTTGTTTCATGGTGAGGTCAAGCATCCATAGGCACATTGCTCTGACCACTGCACACCCAACAGGGTAGTGAATTTTGCAGGTCCTTTCTGGTCAAGATGAACTTCCCACTGCTCTCCCTCTAGCGTCCCTCCAGCCATCCACCAGGCTCATTTGCTTTCTACCAGCTTTTCTGCATCTAGCGGGGGCAGCTTTGATGCTGCTGTCCTTGGTTCTTTGCCAGTGCAATTGTACCACCAATGAAGATAAGATTTTATGCAGAGAAACAGTAAAGATCTTCTCCTCCTTCCCTTCTGTCATGGAGATTTTATTCCTGCTGGAAAAAAATACTGAGATTTTTGCTGACCAGGCAAATGAGGATCACTCTGCAAGATACCCAAAGGCAATGGGAGTGACTAGCTGCTCTCTAAGGCCTAATGATAAAGAGGCAGAATACATTTTAATTCTCTCTGAGCAGTTTGCTGTATAGTAAATGAAGAACAGAATTTTGATGCTGAGTTTCTAGGTCTATTTATGAACAAGTTACTTTAGACTGTTTCATTTATAAAGTCATTGCCACAGAACTTCCCATCCTGCAAAATTTTCTCTAATTTCACAGCTTAACAGCCTTGTCTGAAGTCTTTATTGGGGCAAGAATGAACTTTACTGCTTTTTTTTTTTAAATTTGTTATCTTTATACCCAAAGAAATTCTATATGCCTTGGTTTTTAGAAGCATGGAAACAGAAAATATATCCTGGCAGCATCTGGCTCCTGCAGGTTCAGAAGCAATCTGGTAATATTTTGATTTTAATCTTCTGTATACAGTTCTGACCTTCAGCAAATTGTGATACTGTTATACTTCACTCAGATCTTAACTAATCATCTTCAGATCACAACTATTCATATCCTACTTCCAGAGATTAACTATATCGATAAATTCCAGATAAACAAGGTAAGTCAATTTAAGATTTAGGATTTATTTATTTTTTCTGTTTTATGATGCTTTAATGTCATGTTCTTTTTTAGGTGGAAAACCATCCCAGAGCAGGTGTACAGACATTTGGCAAATTCATATGAGCACAGCCCAGCACAGGGAGTGGGATGAGGACTCTGATGCAGTTCTGACAGTGAGATTGACAGGAGCATGGTTTGCATATTAGGGAAGAAAGGCAAAGCAGTCTTCCTGGCAGCAGCTTGGAGGGAAAAAAGCTACAGATGATTGACAGGAGAAACTACTGAAAATGTGATTTAGAGGAAGAAGTTGACTCCCAGTGTCATAAGTGTAAGTACCTTATCTTGTTCTGAACCAACATGGACCAAGTAGGAACACAGACTTGTCTTCAAGGCAGTTCATCTCCAGTTAACCCAGAATGAGCACAGTGCTCCAAGGGGGCAACCAGTCTGGACAGTAAAGCAGTATAATGGGCACACTCACAAGACCCTGGTACCTTCTTGTCTGGGTGAACTTTGCACTTCATGTTCTTCATTTTGTGAAATCGTAGGATGGTTTGAGTTTAAAAGGACCTCCAAGACCATCTAGCTCCAACACATCTGCCATGGGCACCTTTCAGTACACCAGTTTGCTCAAAGCCCCATCCAGCCTGGCCTTGAACACTTCCAAGAATCTCTAGGCAATCTGTTCCAGTGCCTCATCACCCTCATAGCTGAGAATTTCTCCCTAATATTTAATCTAAACCTACCCTCTTTCAGTTTGAAGCCACTCCTCCTTGTCCTATCACTACATGTCCTTGTAAAAAGTCCCTCTCCAGCTTTCTTGTAGGCCCTTTTTTGGTACTGGACAGTGCTATAAGGTCTCCCTATAGCCTTCTCTTCTCCAGGCTGAGCAGTCCCAACTATCACAGCCTTTCCTCACAGGAGAGGTGCTCCAGTCCTCTGGTCCTCTTGATGGTACTTCTCTGGACTCACTCCAGCACTTCTATGTCCTTCTTGGGTGTGGACTCCAGAGCTGTTAGCAGCACTCCAGATGGGGTCTTACAAGAGTGGAGAAGAGGTAGAGAATCACTCCTTTAACCTGCTAGCCATGCTTCTTTTGATGTAGCCCAGGATATAGTTGGCCAATGTTAGGTTACCCATAACTAATATACTTAGAGTCTTTTTAATGGTTAAGAAAACAATCTTCAGTAGATATGAAATTTTATGCCAAATAAGGCTTCCTTTCAAGCCAGGTATCTATCTGAGTATCTACTATGATCCTCTGGAAACTTGATGGGTGAGTATCATATCAGGTAATTTCTCCAGCTTCTTTAGGTGGGCTAAATGGTACAACCCTTGCACCTGGTACTAAAATTACAGGAGCCACAGGTAGACAAGGATTGTAAAGCTTTGCCTCTCATATTGTAGAGCAAATCATATAATTCGTAATTTGTATTTCATGCTTTCACATTCCCAGGGCCTAAATGAATCCTCTAATACTTGAGTTGCAAATATTGAAGGGAGAGGTTTACTTGTTTTTATGAGATTGTTTCCATTGCTGTTTTTTTTTAATTCGTGGAAATGTTCCTATTAGACTCTTGATTTTTATTAAAGCTTGTTTTTGCACTACACAAAAGCAGGGATACATTTAACTGACAGTAGTATTCCTTTAACCCAGTGGATTTTTCCATCCACTTAAAAATATTTTTCTTCTGTATGTAATGCTTTATTTTGCACAAGGATGCAATTAAGACAATTTAGTTCTTCAGATGTATAGTAAGGCCTCTTATTCTCTCATAGAACACTCAGAAGATCTTAAAATGTTTATTCTTTTCTGCTAATTTAAGAGCAAATGTTATTTATTTAAATCTCATGGACAAGCCTGTGACTTGAGTGTTGTTCAGGACTGAGGCTACTCAGTGAGTTTCCCCGTCTCTCCCTTTGCCTCAAACTCCCTTGTGCCAAAGTTTGAGTGATGACAGGAGACTTGCACAGGGGCTCCTGTGCTCCCTGCCCACTGTGCTTCCAAGACTGGTGCAGGAGGCAGGCTGGCTTCCAGGGGAGCCCCAGTTTCACTGCTTGTGATGAGGTGCGCAGCCACTTTGGGCTTTGGGGTGGAGCGTGAGTTTGGCAAAGGTGAGCCAGCAGAAACTTCTCTCTGATGTGTTTAGGTTTCTTAACCAATGTCGAAGTCTTCACTAGTGAAACTGGTGTTATTGGTATCTACTTATTTGTGGCAAAGTTTAGGAGCTCCAAGACAGGGAAGCATAAATGTGGCCACTGCTGGAGCTCCACTGGAACAGATGGCATAACTTCCAGTCCTTGGAAGAAGTGGTCATTGATTTTCTTCCTTGGTCTCCAAAGGAGACTCTGACATCCCATTTAACTCTTCTAAGTGATAAATAAGCTCTACAAAACTGTTTTGTACTCTGCAGGTTCAGGTGGACTCTTAGCATGGCAATAGGTAAGACCTAAGAGCACTAATTCTCACCTGCATAAGCTGTATGAATGATCACAAAGGAAGGATCTTCTCAGGGGAAAAGCATGTCAGACTGCCAGCATTTAAGAGTGGCTTGTGTGTAAAATGAAAATGCAGTCATCTGTGAGCCACTTCTCCCAAATATAGTGGGGGAAATTTCCATCTGGAGTCATATTTTATGACAGTCATTGATCTATGGAATAAAACATTTTCCAAAAGTCTGGAAAATAAACAATGTCATATTATATTCAAAGAAAATAAAAGGCATGCTCATCTCATGCTAAATGTGGTCATCCTGCCAATTTTGTTTCTTATTGGAAATGAAAACAGTCTCTGAGAGCTAATCTGTTTATAAACTTCCATATTCTGCATAGACATACACCAATGTCAAGACATAGTAGAAGTAGAGCTAAAAGGACAGTTGATAAAATATTGGTCTATTTACAGCAAATATTCAAAATCTTTGTCCAAATTTCACTAAATGAAAAGAATTTTAATTCTCAAGGTGTCTTACTGGCACCTAAGATCTAAAGATCTAAAAGTGATTTGGCTTTTTCCCCTGTGAATGCAGTGTCTTTTTTTAATTAATGACCTGAAAAAAATGAGCACTTGACAGAAACAAAAAATAACCAGATTAAAAAATTAGTTTTAGCAGAATTCACTTCTGAACCTAGCATTTTAGTTGTGAAAAAAAGATTAATTGCAACTTCCCTTTGAAACTAGTGTCAGAGCTGATGATGGCATAGGAAGATTCCTGTCTCTTCTGCAGGAAGAGACTGCATTAAAACATCTGTATGTGATACAGGTACCATTTCTGAAGCCAATGTCTGGTCCAAGCCCCAACAGCAAAAAGACAAAAGGTCTCTTATTAACTTCAGTGAGCCTTGGATTAGGCCTTCTTTAATTGGAACCTGCTGAAGCATGGTACTTTTACTATCTCCTTTTGAAAAAGCAATCCTTTTGGTTTTGAAGCAATCAATAGAAAAGGAAGTTTTGCGTATATAATAAGCATTCTAGGCTATGGGGTCATCTTTTCACTGCCACAAGTACTACTTTGCACTATTCACTTCAAAATAGGTGCCACGAGAAAGTAAAAGAAAAAAAAAACAAAACAAAACAGAAAAGTGGAGCCATTCAGCAAAGGATATTGGTAAGCCTCCAAAACCAAGATAATTTTGAGTTTTGGAATGAGAATAGTCCCATAAAACCTGGGATTTGATGGCTCAGGAGATCATTAATACATTAATGGAGTTTCTGCCTTGAGATCAAGGTTGCAAAGCCACTGATGACCCAAAAGAAGCATAATGTAATATAAATCTGTGGGTTTTCTTTCTTCTTTTTATACAACTTTCACATCTGACCCACACAGAACCAGCCCTTGCTATCAAACTTGGGAAAGGGCAGGCAGGATCAAATGAGCCAAGTACTTGAACTGACCTCAGACAACGAGAGGGACAAACCCTGGGGCAGAGGCATAGTATGTACTGTGCTTTGCTGTGGCTGCTGAGATTGGTGCAGAGGCCACTGGGTTCTCAGGGTGACAGCAACAGATTCATTCACATGGAGAGGATGCATAGAGACCTCCTTAGCAGCTCCTTGCAGCATGTGCTCAAAGGCCATTTCACTGGGCTGGTGAGTTACTTCTCTCTCTTGTGAGGGCTGTCCTGAGGAATGTGTGCCTAAGCATAACATTTAACTGCCCAAGGTCCTGTTTCTGCATGACAGAGTCACCTCCATGAGCAGGCTCAGGGCAGGTTAGGACAACACCTTAGCTGGGAGCACTCCTCAAGCTTAGCACCCATCAGCAGAGTTCCTAGCTGAAGATGTATTTCTAGAATCAGGCTTCATTTTTGGTTAACAATATCTCTTTTTTTCTTAAATTCAGAATTGGTCCGGCACTTCCTCTCTGGTTTGGGTTCTGTGCTGGTAGAGGGAATTTTCCCCTGCCATTGGGATGCTTGTGCTTGGTCATTTGGCAGCTGTTAATTAAGCCTGCCCAGTGGTGTGCAACTCAGGTGTGAGCCTCAAATATTACCCCTTCAGACTTTGAAAATGTTTGATCATTCTACTACCTGCGACTTCTGCATGTCACTGTTCACTGTGTTTTCAATCATTAGCTATTTTATTGTTATTTATTGTATTTGTCTAGCTTTGCACCACTAATTTTGAGTTATCCTGAAGTGAATAATTCAGTTCTCGTTGCAAACTAGAGTGGGGTGTTTTGGGTTTTTTTTACATGTACACTGAGCACCATTCTCTAGGAAGAAGGCACACAGAGATTCTTACACTGCTTCAATGTTTATTTTGATTTTTTAGTGATACTTTCTCCATCAGGAGGTGAAGCTTCCCAGCTTCACATTGTGAACTCCAAAAAGGGGCTGGGAGTGTTTCCACTTGGCTGAGACCAGTCAGGATGAGCCAAAAACCACATCTTCCACCATGGCACCTTAACAGGAATAGTGCTGGGGACTCATGGGACAGTCATTGCCCTTGAATGCACAACAGGCACACAGCACCCCTGTAAAAAAAAAAAAAAGATATAAAGACATACTAGCAGGAAAATATAGCATTTGATTTAATTATCTAAAGCAGGCACGCCTTGGAGAAACTGCCTTTTATGAGGTACTTTTGTTTTTATGGACATATTTGATAGGCTTTATTTAAATAAGAAAGCAATTGAGTAACTAGAGCATGTGGAGACTTCTGATAAGGATCCGTCTTTCAGGTTATTAAACAAACTGCATAGCAAGTGCTCAATTATTCTTCGAAATGCTTAAGCAACACCTTTTGTTCAGATTCCCATCTAGAATTACCTCCCAGTAAGTTGCCTCCCAGTAATTTCCAGGAAGCAGCATGCAAACAGCACACACCCGTGTTCTGGATAATAAAGACTTCTGAGAAAAATCTCAGGATTAATAAACAAGCCACAAAGAGACCTGGGAAACCAAACCTTCTGAAGGAATTTTACTTGCCTCTCACTGGGCTCTCTGTGGCATGGGGTCTGATGTCTGCATTGTGAAATGAGCCTCAATAATTGCATATTCTTGCTCTCCATTTCTGGTCCTGACTTTGCAACATTTGAGAAACCACTTCAGACTGCAGCTTTCAGAGTGATGCAGACTTTTGGGGAGCAAAGTTCAATGAAGGCGTAGTGAGCCTGAGATTGTGCACTCTTAGGGTTGGTGTCAAAGCAAGCAGCCATTGCACCGTGATCAGGGGGAGGCCCAAAAACCTCTGCAGAGCAGAGGGAGCTCTGAGGAGCATGGGTGTGCTTCTCAGTCATGGTACAAAGCACATCAGCATGGGCCTTGAAGGGGCAACCAGAGGTTTACGTCCCTGTGATACACTTAGGTTTTCTCACCCACCACCGAATATGTGGGTCCCACAGAACTCTGAAAAAAGGAAATCCACTAAACCCCTGAAACTAAACTGCTTCAGATAACTGTCTGAAGCAAGAGCCACATAATATCAGCAGGCAAGAGTAATAACAAAGATCTGGAAAAAATCATAGTGGAAATGAAGTCCTGTTGGCTATGAGTTTGAGGTCTGTGATTTCTCTGTTTCAGCTGCAGACTGGGATCCCTGTGACGGGTTGTTGGTTTCCCTGCTTCCATGTCAGCTTGGGCCTCTGGTGAGTCAGCTCTTATGCATCTGGTAAAACCAGGGAATAGCAAGCAGGTCAGAGAGGGACGTGTGTGCATAAGCATGTAGAGGACAGGAATAAAGGGGGTCAAGAGAGGAGGGAATATGCTTCAGAGCTCCCAGAGCTGCCCCAGGTCCCTGTCTGCTGGTCCCCCATCCTTAGATGCCAGCACATGCCACAGAAAGTAGGATTTTTCTTTCTTGTTTTTTCTCTTCCAAGGCAGACACTACCAACACATCAGATTTAATTCTGAAATCCAGCTGACAGCATGGCTCCAGGTTTAACATGCTTTCCTAGAAGGGACATTGCTCACAGGGCACCCAGCTGCAATTTCCAAAAGCTAATCCCACAAAGCATGCATCCTGGCAAGGTGACAAGCCATGAGTGACTGAAGCGAAGCTGTCCCCTGAGAGAAGCATCAGTAGGACTTGTCTAAGCACAGCCAACAACAGCAAACACTTCTGACCGCAGTTGCCACTCGCCCAGCGGTGGCCAAGGGGTGCAGACCCACCAGTGTCCTACCACACAGAGGACAGGAATGCTCTGCCAGTATCAGGACATGCACCAGAGAGGGCTGCATGATGAGGCTTGGCCATCCCATCCAAGTCCTCTTCGTGGTTTTGAGGGCATGGGCTGGGAACAGGTCTAAATGCCCAAGCTATTGGGTGCAGTTCTAGTGGAGCTGGAAGGTGTCATGGGAAGGTCAGGCTCCATTGGCTAGAGAAATCTGCTTGGTCTGAGGCTGTGAGGGGCTTGCCCAGCTCTGGTATGGGCCTGTGAATCAAAGCACAGCCTTACTTCAAGACACTGCCAACCAAAGTAGCTGGTTCCTTGGGAACCAAATAAACTCAACAGAAGTATCAGCTGCTTCAAAATCTCTCTCAACTGTCTCATCTTAGAAATGCAGGTTGTTCTCTGAAGTTCTATAAAATCAGAGAATCATGGAATAGTTTAGGTTGGAAGAGACCTTTAAAGGCCATCTAGTCCAGCCCATTGCAATCAGCTGGGGAGCAACCAGACCAGCTTGCTCAGAGACCTGTCTAACCTGGCCTAGAATGGACTGGGGCATCTACCACCTCCCTGGGCAACCTGTTCCAAACTTGGAAGAGAGTAAGGGGTGAGTGCTAGACCCAGTACAGAGGCCTATGTTCCTGTTCATTCCTCATGGCACCTCTTTGCTGTATGCCCAAGCTAGGCCTGATGCATGGCCAGTACCACTGTGCCTCCCCCACCATGGACACTGTGGGTTTGTGTAGACCCTTAGGGTGAACCACAGTGGCTCATACTTCTGACAAGCCTTGCAGAAATCCAACAACAGTTGAGTTTAAGCCATCCATGCAGTGGTGAATGCCACTTCCCCAGCAGACATTTCTCAGATAATGCCATTGTGTTCTCCTACGTGAGCATGTTGGCAAACATTTATGTTTTTAAGGGCTATTACAGCAACAAAGTAGGAGTGCTGCACAATAGCAAGCCAGAAGTGCAGCTAATCAGAAGAGGCAAATGCAGGGTTGCCACATTCACTGCTGTGACCTCTCCTGGATCATAAGCTTGGTAGGAGAAAGAGGAAAAGAAGAGTGACACCATTTGACAGTGGCTATAACTAACATGGTAGGAAAAATCCAGACCTAATGTATAAGAGATGATCATATGGCATAACAGAATTGCTCATCTGTTAAGCATTACTAAATGCTTACTATACTAAACATTGCTGATCTCCAGGAAATGTACCTAGGTGAAACTGAAGATTTTTAAATCTAAAACTGATGGTATAAATCAAACTCTCTTTAGGCTCCTGCAATAAGAGGAGAAAAGGAAATTGCTTTTCGGCCCAGAGAGCATGCTCCTGGTAACTGATAAACTGGCTGTGACTCTCTGCAGAAGGCATGATGAATAGTGAGAAAGCAAATATCAGAACTATAACAAGCCTCCAAAATGACACAGGGAATGAGGTACTGACACATTTGCACTGTGCCAGCCAAAAGATGAGCTGTGGCTTTACTGAGGTCGTGAATGAGGAGGATGTGAGCCTGAAGAAAAGAAACCCCACAAGATGGAGACCTGACATCATCCCTTCACCAGCTGCTCTGACTTTCACCAGCTAATGATCAGGCATGTCTCCTACACTTCTCCTATGGACAGCAGAATGAAGATGGGCCCTATTGGCAGGCAGTTCAGCCCACCTGTCAGGTAGAAGTGGAGGAGGAGATCTTTTCCACTGACTGTTGAAGGGGTATAGATCACTATCTTTGGTCAAACATTTAGTGTTAGAAAGCCAAAGGATTCATCTAATTTTAGACATCTCCCATAGTGACACCCAGACACCTGCATCAGAGCTGATCTCTATCACATCCTTTTACAGTCAAGGGAGAGAAGGCAATGCCTTTTGGGTGCAATTCATCTACTTTTTCTTATGCTTGTTTTCTAGGATGAGATGAACTCACACCCCAGTGACTATAATTGATGCCCAGATCAGCCATAGGTGTGTACATTAATTGAGATCCCATCCCTTGTGTCAAATTAAATCAGTTGTCATTCCCCCCCAGCCAAAGTACCTATTTTTGAGACAAGGTGTTTTCAGCTCCTGATGCTTCTGCTGCAATAATTCTGCCATCTCAGCTGTGGATGTCCTGACAAGGTGAATTTCAGGGAGGCCTTTCTGGGGATAATAAAGGGTTCATGTTTCCAATAAAAGGAAATTGAAACTTGGTAGACAAACTTCCTTGAAGAAATACCTACTGTTTGTCTAAACAGTTCATGCACAGCAAGAGGGATTCTGGAACAAAATGCAGCCTTGTAATAGAGTTCTAGTCCCAGCTGTGTAAAAACACAGAGTGGATCCCCGCTGCAAAAATAGATCTTTTGGAGGAAACCAGCGAAGACGAGGGTGCCCAACAAAGGTGATAAAATACCCAGCAGTAGATTGTATGTGTTACTTTGACCAAGATACTTGACTATCTGCTTTGCAGCACTCCTGAGCAAATATGTTCTGTTTTGTGCCTTGTGAGAGGTTCAGTGGCTTGGATTCACCCCACCACCACACCACCCCCTATACCCTTTGTTGCTAGAATTTTAAAAGCTTGAATTTGGAGTCGGCTTGCTTTTCCTCATGTCTGTATGTCTCACCTCAGTGCCATTAAAGTCATGACACATAACAGAGAAACAGCTGTGCAGGAAACTTCAGGCATCTGTTTAATATTAATTGCATGTATTCCTAAAAAGTCATAGCATGTTTTTAAAATTTCACTGCACATCTGGTGCGTCACTGCTCAGGGTTTTTTTTAAATAGGTTTTATCTGTGAGTCATTGAGAACTATCTGCAACAAGCTGGCCAAATACTGAGGAGATGCACAGGCAAGTAAAATGGAAGAGATGTTTCTAAATAGCTTCTAAAAACCCACAGCTCTGAACAAAATGACAAAGCAACACTGACTGTTAGCTGCTCATCAGCAGACACCAACCTATAGAGAATCTAGGCTTAGAAAAGGATATTCTATTAATAAACACCGTATGGTTTTAAAAAATACATCTTCCATGTGAATCCTGTCCCAGACTGTAGGCTAGGATTTCTTTTTCAGCTAGAGGACAATCAGTTCTCCTGCAGTTACTCAAAACCCCACAACTTATCCCTTTCTGCTATACCCCTTCCCCACTCTTACCCTGCCCTACTTGAATTTAACCATAAATAGCTTGTCCTACTGACTCAGCAAGTCTTGCATAAAGAAAAGTGGTCTCTAGAGGATCTGGTGAAAGGTGTGTTCTTCAGCTGGACACAGCTCTGCAAAGCCTTCTCTTCTAGGAGGCTCTCCCACTGCTCAACACTGCACTAGAATGGAGGACCATGGAAATGGAGCTTCCACTGCCTGGGCAGGTACCTTGGACCCTAAAGAAGGCATGGCAGCTGGTCTCGCTGGCATCCATGAGCTCCTGAAAATTGCACAGTCTTTGAGAAGCTTTTTAAGAATGAATGAATGAATGCTTGATAAAAGATTTTTTTTGCACATTTTTCTGTATGTCCACCCCCTAGGAGGCAAGGACCCCCAAAAAAGTTGCTTTGAATGACTCCTCCTTTATTTTAGAGATCTTTTTTTAAGAGTTCTTCTTGCATACTGCTCATGGCGGGGTGTTTCTCACTGTCAGCTGTTCGAAATACTTGCTGAGTGGTGACAACCAGTAATTAAGTCAGTAACAAATGATGATTTGAAATGTTTATAAATGCCTCTAAAAAAGCACTGGAAGGCATAGATTTGGAAAAACACAGCTTTGCCAATGTGGCAGAGCAGGTGCACCCCACAGTGAGCTCAGGGTCACCCCCCCTTGCACTGCTCACCTGTAAACAGGGTCTTGATATTTTTACAGATATAGATGAAATTTAACTCCTGTCAGAGTGCAAGTACATTATTTGTGGATAACATTAAGTGGAACAACATACAACCTGCAAAGCATTGTTTAAAAATAATTTTAGTGAATAGTTGCATTCACAGACTGCAGAAGAAAAAGAAAAGTAATATTTAATCTGCAGAATCACCACAGCCCAAACGCAGAGGCCAGGGCAGCTCTTTGTGCCACATCCTAGTTAAACACCTAGGCTATACTTCCAGGGTGTTATCCATCTCCAAGTATTGAGGATAGACATGAAGACAAGCCCTGCTCTTGCTCCTCTCATTGGACAGTGGCAAGGAGCATTACATGGCTGCTGTTGGCAACAGCACATACCTTCTGGGTTGTGCTATTACAGAAGCAAAGATCCTTCAGCAAGATAAGGACCTATCTAGGCCAGAATTAAAAGCATCCAGCCATGCTAAATCTCTCTGAATATGGATATAAAATACCTGTTGTGGGCAGAAGGGCAAGCCTCATCCTGAAGCTCAGATGGAGTAGGGTCCTGAGCTCTCCCTTGTCTGCAGCCAGGCTGGTTGGGACATTGCAGAGCCAGACTATGGCACTCTGCATGGAGCAAACTTAAGTGCTTTTCTAAAATGAAGCAACTTTTCTCCCTGATTGGTGCCCTGAGAGCACAATCCTTGGCAGTCTCTACATGCCAAAACTGGTAAACAGAGGATAGGGAGGTTGAATGATTGTCCCTGCTCCCAGACCCTCCCCATCGCTGCTGGTGGGGGTGTCCTGGCACATGGCAGCACTTATTCACCGTGGGTGGGAGTGCCAGCAAGACATCCTGACCTGCTCTGGCTCAGGTTGGGCCGTGATCATTGTCCGAGACCTTTTCCTCAATTAGCAAGAGATGTCAGGATCTGCCCCAAAAACAGTGAAGGGACTAGATCTTGGCAATTACCACCAGAAACAGGTTAAACACAAGAGAAGCTCAGAGGAAATCACCCAACATGGATCTTGGTTTTTTTCCCCACCATCATGCCTCACCTTAAGCAACTTTCTCCTAGTATGACTTCACCCTGAGTTTCCTCGTTGCTGGCAAACAACATGGTGCAAAACCTAAAAGCTCATCTCTAGCATATGCTTGTATCAGGGACAAGCAGGGACAGCATAGTGGGACAGCCCGTGTCCCCATGCTCCCGACTGCCACGCACACGCCTGTTTTTGTGTGAGCACAAGATTTCCATGGCACTGGTGCTTGTGTGCAAAGGGGGCAGCTCTGTAGTTTACAGTCTGGGGACGTTTGCCTTCACACAGCAATTGTTCTGGCAGCACAAGACAACCACAGCAGTGCTGCCAGGAGGGAAGTAGAGTTCCCAGCACACTGAATCCTGTGGCCACTTCGGTTCAGAGCAGGTTGGACAAAGGCTGCTGTGCCACTGAAGGCAGTGGGTGGGGAGGCTGAGGCAGTGGGGGGGACCTGGGCACAGAGCAAAGGCAAGTGCCAAGATATGAGAGAGGGAGCGAGCGGTGCACAGCACGGAGAACAAGATCTGTTCAATTCCATCAGTCAGCACTCTCTTCCAGAAGATGACCTATTGAACATTTCCAGGAATAGCTGTGCCAAGCCTGTCAACTGTTTCTTGGAAATACACTCAAGAAAAATGGCTTCCTTCCAGTAGGGATCTGCAGAAAGTCTGGACTGGATCAAGGCTGCAGTCAGTTGCTGAGGTGGTGATGCTGTTGCATCAGCTCATTCGGGAGCAGAGGATGCAGGGGGCCTGGAGGAAGGGCTGCCTTTTCTCCCCCTTCTCCTCCTCCTTTCATATCAGATGGTAACGATGGGGAGGGAAGCTGTGATTTCTTTTTTGCAGATCACCTCAGCTCACTTGTATGCTTATCCTTACTTGCAGTCTCCAGCAGTAAGCAGGTAGGAAAACCTGCAGTGCTGCACGTGACTGGGCTGCCAGCCCAGCACACAACCTACCTGGGCTATTTCATAGGTGATCACTAGCATCAGGCTGCCAAGACCAGCACATGGCCCTACAATCATAACTCACTCCCAGCACAGTATTCTTGGTATTCCTTATCACTTTATTGCTTGAATTAACACAAGGACATAAAGTTATCACTGTGGTACCAAAGTTTCACTCCCTGCACCAACAGTTGTGTGGATAGTGGGGTGGGGAGCTGGGTTGAAACTTGCCATGGGACAGTCCTGTTGTGGTGGCCCTGTGCCAGCTGAAGGGTCCTGCTGGCTCAAATCGACCAGCAGGGAGAGGGGTTGCACGTCACAGGCGATGGGATGTACCTGCTTGGACCTGTCCCCACAGTGCCCACCAGGGCCTGCACACCTGCCACTGCCAAACCCACCCCTCTTTTGCCAGCTGCAGCCAGCAAAGTGCAAGACAAGGTTGTGCACTGACCAGAGCGGAAGTTGAAGGTAATTGTCTTGCATTTACACCTTGCAGCCCTGGTGCAGCAGATGGCTTTTGCAAAGTGGGGTCTAAGCCCCTCTTCATGTCTCCCCAGTTGCTTTTCACCATCATCCTCCAACATGCATCTGGGTGAACAAAACACCGTGGAAATGAGTGTTTCCCCACTGCAGTCACTGCTTTGCCCTGTGAGAGAGACTGTAGGGATGCCTATTCAAGTTTCTCTGGATTAACTCCAGATCTGGATTTGCATTGGGTCCTTCCTGACGGGTTACAAATAAACCAAAGTAATGGGCTTTGGCATTGCTTGGCAGACTGTTAATAGGATATAGAACCTTTCATTTCTGGATCATTAATTCAAACCAGCCCAGATCAGTAGTGGTCACATTTTGTTGCAGTATAACAGCTGTATAATAACCTCTCTGAACAGAATTAGGGAGTCCATCACCACAATTTATATTAATGATAATAACTTTTGTTGGCTTTCTCAGCAAAGGAACCCAGGACTGATTATGCCCTGAAGCTGGGGCTCCCTGGAGGAGCAGGGACAGGTGGTAGCTGTTTCTGCATCAGCCCAGAGCAGTCCCTGGGGCTGTTCCTCTGTTTTGTTTACAAGGCAAACCTCCCCAGCATGCAGAGAAAGACCACCTGAGCAGTAAGCATCTCTCTGGCTATTGAAAATCAGGCTCCAGATGTAGCCTCCATCCCCACAGTGCCTGCTTGACCGTGGAAGTGTAGGATTGCTCTGCATTTGCTTTCTTTCCTTATATTCTTTACAAAGCATCTGTTAGGTGCCTCTCTGAGTCAGGACACAGGGCTGCCCGAGTCTCTGCCAGGCCTGTGCTTGACCTAAGAAGGATGTTTTTCTTTCATTTTTTCCCCTTCTGATATTCTGAAACCCTCAAAGGGGACATTAATGATATGCAATATGCTTGTCTAGAATCTTTTCACACTTCTACCCCTAAATTCATACATGGAATTGTGTATCTTGCACATATCCAGAATTTGTCTGCATTTTTGTAATAGCCCAATAATTTAAAAAACTTTTTGAATTATTTATAATTTGTTTCTGAGGAAGGAGGGCTACATGCTTTCTTTTTCTCTTTCTGTGTCAAATCCAGTTAGCTGGCTACCATGTAATTTCAAAAATTAACTAAAGTAAGCTTTCTGTTTTCCTGGGATGAATATTTTCATGTTTCTTTCTGGGTGGGGTTAGAATTTCTGGCAGCACTTTGCTGAACTGAGGCAAAGTGTCTGACTAATGCAGCAAACAGGCTAGTACATCATGCCATTTGCAGAGATTATTCATTTCATACCATCAGTTCACATAATTTGTAATTTGTTGTAGTGACTCCAGAGAGCCCCAGAGCTTGATGATCAGTCCACTTTACATGTAGATGTTTTCAACACAAGACAGAGGGCACTGGGAGGGAAAAGAAGAATGCTATGGAAACATGTATAAAATGGGAAGGGGAGGGGGGAAGCCTCTACATGGGTGTCAGGGGTCAAAAGGAATTTATCTACAAGGAGAGCTGTTCATCAATGGGCTGTCTGCAGCTGAGTAATTTGTCACAGCTGATGGTTTTCCTTTCATTGCATCACTAGCTGTGCCACTCCAAATCTCATTTTTGAAAAAATATCATTATCAAATTTATTGTTCCTTTAAAAAAGAAACTGGGGTCCTTTGTTTGCGAAATGTATGAACAGGACCCTAATCATCTATGGTTTACTTGCCAATGTCCTTCTGGGTGACAATAACTTACTCACCATGATGTCTGCCAGTAAGGGTTGTATTTATCCCTTGTTCTTCAAGTTTTCCTGATATGGAGGTGTCATTTTGGGTATCACTTTGTGCCTCTATATCTGAGTGTTCTCCAAGGTTGGCCCTGACCTCTTTCTCCTGCATTCTTCAGTTGCTGGCTATCCATTCTGAACCCAGCCTTGAGCTTTAGCACCTGCAAGTGAGAATCAGAGAGCTGAACTGTGATGGAGGAGCAGGATTTGAGTCATGGGGATGGATCCTCTTTTGAATACAGGGAGATTTTGAGACCACTTGTTTCCCATAGGGCTCCATTCTCAGTGCTTTAACAGTACAAAGGTGTTAATGAACAGCCTGGCAGTACAGGACTGTGGTTTTGAAGGCCAGCCTTCCAAGACAGAGGCAGTAGGAAACTCTTTTAGTTGCTATGTGCAAGCAGTTTAAACTGGACTCAGAATCAATAAATCACTTGCAAACACTTCAAGCACTGAGTGAAACACTTCAAGCACTGAGTGCTTGATGAGCCATTGGAGTAGCAACCACAGATGTTATTTGGGTAATACAGAGGCTTATGTATGGCATTATCAATTGGAATAAATTTCAGAAAAGCATACCCAGGAGCTTAGGATTTTGGAAAACAGAGGAAGTAAATAAAGTAAACAACTGGAACCCAAGTACCTGTTAAAAGATGAATTCTATACTGTGTATAGATAGATCTCAGCTCTATTTAGACAATCATCCACATGTTGTGACAAAGGAAATAAGCCCTTTGATGGACAAAAGCAGAGTTGCAAAGTTATCATGGTCTATTGTGGAGGCTGCCATTCATGTGCCATGGTCAGGAGTATGAAATTAAGCTGATAGGAAGCTTTCCTGGGCAGTAACAGAAATATCCTCTTGCAAAAGCATGAACAAAGTTAGATCAGTGGCTTAACCCACGAGTATATAAAAGTCTTGTGTGTGTTTTTTTCTGGGAAGACCATGCTGATTCCAGCTGCCCACAACCCCTTCACCTTTTCACTGCCACTGGAAGTAGCAGTTTGGGGTGTGTGGGGTACAGGGTCACATAGGGCTGGAGTGCTGGTAGCTAAAAGGGTGGGAATTATGCTGGAGCTTGAGCCTTGCCTTGGAGCAGCTCTGCTCCATGTCTGCCTGCAGTTCTGCAGGGCATGTGTGACAGAGGAGGCCGTGTCTGACCCCAGCATGGGTCCCAGCCAGGCAGAACTGCAGCCCTGCACTAGGCATGTGCAAGGGACCTCGGGGTGGGCCAGCATGAGGCAGAAGGTGTCTGTGAGTGTCACACACAGAGACCATGAGAAGTGACTGCTCAGATATGGCTGGAGCAAGGCTGAGGTTGGATGTTGAAAATCAGCATAGGTGGCTGCCTGTCATTGCACTTCCAAATTCTTTCAGCAGCCATTTCTTAAGGGTACAGGAACAAACCCTCCATGACCCTCCAAGTTTTGGTCTGGCTTACTTTTAAACCATGAGATTTTAACTGGGAAAAGGCTCAACAC
This sequence comes from Buphagus erythrorhynchus, assembly GCA_013400855.1. Lineage (NCBI taxonomy): Eukaryota > Metazoa > Chordata > Aves > Passeriformes > Sturnidae > Buphagus > Buphagus erythrorhynchus. The sequence goes on along the minus strand of VZTT01024918.1, from coordinate 28,426 downwards.
AACCCTTGGGCTAATTTCTGAAGCAACCAGCAAGAAAGCTAATTGTACTGACCCTGGTGTCAGTGTTGGTAATTTGATCACTTATTCTGTGAGAAGTGGACTGACATCAGCAACTTGTGTCCCATGGGTGATGAAACAGCCATCCTGGGAGGCAAACTTTTGGTCACCAGCAACAAATCCTACCCTTCAGTCCTCAATTCTGCCATCTGGTGACATGACATTGCCAAATCCTCATGGGCACCATAGGATTGCTCTGTACACAATCTAAATTATGTGTAGGCATATCTAGCTAAGTCAAGAGACGTAACCCACAAAGGGTAACACCCATGTCCCAAGCCTTTCTCTTGACTTCACCTTTGGCATATTGATCAATTCCCATTTAAGAAAGATGTAATACGGATGTCTTCCACATTTCCTGCCAGCTCTTGTGCAAAGCAGCTGTTGCATATCTCTCCAAAGATGGTGCATTTTAATCAGAGGTAGGAGTGCTCAACAAGCTCCAAGGCACTTTGAGATCCTCAGATGATGCATACTATAAGAATGGACATTGTTATTTGAGTACAGATATAAAAGTTGTTCCTTGTACAAGTCTGCTGGGCAAATCAGTTTGATGTTTCCCATCATTTAAAGGAGGAGACTAATTCTTTTATTCTGCCTACACCCCTGCTTGGAATTCAGACCTTTATCAGTCTCCCCTGCAGAAAACCACAAAAGCCAGATTGCAAATTCTTTGCAAATGAAACCAGTTTCTTCATTTTATGACTAGCAGTAAGCTCTTTTGTAGGGTAATTTCATTTATGGAACTGTGGAATCCCTGTGTGTGTGTGTGTCTCCTTCTTCATAAATGTGTTCAGGTTGATTGAATTCCACCAAATTTGACAGGGAGGTAGAAATCTCAAAGATCCTACAAGTCTTGGGTTAACAGGCAGCTATGGAGAGGGAGGCCCAAATAGTTGCCTTTTTGAGAGGAAGGCTTCTATTGTCCCAGTGGAGCAATAATTTTAGTTAGATTATTGTAAATAGCTCTAAATAGCATAGTATCTTCTGCCTTCTGTCCAGGTTAAAGTGGAGGAACACTGAAAGCAGTAGGTACAGGAGAGGATAAGGGTGTGAGAGGAACGAGACATCTAGGAGCTGTTGGAGGAATTGAAAGTCTTGTAGTATAGAATTGAAAGACTTGGTGTAGTCACTGGCACTTGAAGATGGGTGCTAGATTTGCTGTGATGCAAGGGAACAAAGATGGAAGAAGGAAGGGACAGAGAATGCAAATTCCCAAGGAAGTGGTATGTCCTCTCATCTGCTGCACCTGGAACAGCATGTACCTCTAACACCCTTTACACTAATCTTCCACTCTTCATCTTCTCCCCACTAAGCAGCAACTGCCCATAGGCCCTGATGATGACTCAGAGGATTATCTGTTCATCTCCTGTTAGCACAGTTTGTTATTTTCCAGACACCCCTGCCTAGCTACCATTGACAACAAATCACCTGTACACTGTTCTGTAGACCATAGACATAATTTTTTTACCCTTCTCTTGCAGACTGTGACATTCATGGAGTCCTCTAAGTCCACATGCCTGAAAGAGGCCCTATTTGTGCATGCCAGCAGTTTTCCTTCCTCCTGTTAAAGAGGACTCCTCTCTGCACTGCTGCTCCTTTCTGGGCCATCATGATTATGTCTGCATCGATGGTGCAAGCTGCTGCAGGGCTTCTCACAGGACCAGACTTGCCTGTGCTGCAAGTGAGACAGCAAGAACAACAGCATATGTGGCCAGGACCCCTTCTCCAAAACTCTCCTGCCTGCCTGGCAGACCAGGGGACCTCCAGCTGACAATGCTTCAGAAATCTGGCTCCTCTTAGGAGCTAATCCACTAAACACCTCATGTTCCCAGTGCCCTTTACTGTTCCTCATAAGGAAATGCCTTAATTAATAACCCTTAGTTTAGTCTGATAGACTACTTTTTAAGGAGTAGCCACTTAATTTAAGCTTCCTAATCAAATAACACTTGGATCAACAGTGCTGATGGAATATACTGGGCTCAAATAAAAACCATGAACTGCAGCATAAATGGCAGCTTCATGTCTGTTTAAGTGAAAAGGGCTTGTTTTTGTCTTCTCTTTCTGCTTTTTTCCTGTGGTTGGCTTGAAGTGTAATTTTGAAAATCAGTTGTCTTCAGCAACACTCACATAAGAAATTTCTGTTTGAAATCTCTTGAAAAGAATTGCAGAGATGTATTTATAACAAAAATGATTTTAAAAAAAAACACAAGAAAACAATTATAAAAGCTTGGCCTAAAACCAGAGAGATTTGAATGCTGTCAACAAGAAAAAGATGAGCTTCAGATCTCAGACTCATTTCAATGTTTGTCATCTCACATGTGACTAGGTCTGAGTCTGGAATGAGAGCTTGATTTCCCAGGAGGCTTTAGGGATAAAACCCTGGGAGATGGCTTCAAGCTTTCTGTGTGCTTTATAGCCTGTGATATTTTGGAGCAGCATAAGGACGTGAGCAGATGCTGTGTTGTGATGTCACACCCTGGCCACCCACTCACCCTTTACACAAGTGCTGGAGGTGGGTGGCATGGGAAGCACATCCTGCCTGGGGCTTGTCCAGGCACGTTGCTGGGGCTCGAGCACTTCTGCCTATCTCTGTCATCTCCTGCTTGATGCAGAAGATGCTGTGCTGAAATAGCTTCTGGAGGCAGCCCTGAGCCTTCTGAAGGTCTTGCTGCCTGGTTTTGGGAAACACATTACCCGAGCAGTTTTCTTGTGAAATTCTATTATTGAGGGTGGTGTGCATATGCACACACATTACCACAAATGGCCACAGAAAATCTTGTCTAAAAACATCTTGTCTGAAAAACACATGGGTTTTTTTTTTGAGTTTCCCATTCTTGAGATTTTCATGTTTTGTGGCCCAAAGAAGATGGCATCTTCCCATTTCAAGCTACTGACAGTCACAACACCTGTTCCTCCCCTTCTCTTAAGCCCAAGTCCCCACCAACAGGTTTCTTGTGTCTCTCTCTTCCGCTGATGACACTGATTGAGTAGCTGCTTACTTATCCCAGAATTACAAAATCTGTGCCTTTACTCACTGAAGCAGGTACCTGTGTTTACTACACAGCACAATGAAATCTTTCTTTGCTATGTTACGGATAAAGAGAAATTAAAACAAGATTGACAGAGACAACACACAAGGACAAGGCAATAACTACTCCCTTAGCAAATATAACACACAGAGAATGTGGGAAGTTTTCACAAACTCTCTCAGATGGGTCTCAGATGGATCTCATTTGCTCACAGCCTTTCCTGCTGTTGAGCATGGGGGGCACCTTCTCTCCCTGCAGCCCTGCATATGGATGGACCCCACAGAACCACACAGGCGTGCAGGGGATCACACTGGACTCCTGGTGCTTTCCCAGGTAACCTGAAGGCTGCAGCAACTTCACGGATTCAAAGCACTTGTCCAGAGGTCTTTACAATTCCAAGGGTCCTGCATAACCTTTGCAGGCACCTGTAGAGATAAAAATTTAGAACAGCATTTATATATGCTGGTAAATATGTGAAGCTGCCATGCAGAAAGGCTTTTTATAGCAGACATTGCTTGTTCCCCCATGCATTAGGCAAGGAGCCTTATGCTCTTTTTTACCAGGAAGGGGACACAGCAGTTTTGATAGCCTTATCAAACAAGAAGCCAAAGGTTCACACTCCTATTCAGCTTTTACAAAGATACAAGGAAGAAAGGTAGCTTGTGGAAAAAATAGCAATCAGGTGAGCCAGTCTGGCAAGCTGTCTGCACCTGCCCAAGTGGCAGGCAACAAAGGGAAATCTGCAGTGATTCTGTGAAAACCACCAGGATGTAATGACAAGAGAAGATGAATCCTTAGAAAAGCAAAGTTCACCCCACAGTGTGCATCCCTGCCTGCACCAAGCATGTCTTCAAAAGCTTGTCAGGAACAAACATGCAAGAGAGTCCTTGTCCCAAAGTCCATACCAGCATAGACCATGTACCATATTCTGCAGTTCCAAGCCCAATCTACCACTGCTATAATGGTCTGTCACTGTACTCCCACCAGCTTAATATGTTGTGGTCAGCACAGCTGTCTCACACCCATGGCACACTGGCAGTGGAGTGGGAATCTCCTGCTTATCTGACAGATCTGATCTGAAGGAGGTGTGGAACCTAACACACACTGGGACTGCTAGAGCATAGGCCTCAATAGGCCTGTTCTCTTGCTCTATCACTGCCTTTTATTTCCCTTCTGTCCTGACATGGCTTTCACCCAGGCAGCACTAGTTTTGGAATGGGCATGGTGATAGCAAAGTGCCACTCCTTGGTTGTGTCTATGGAGGTAGCAAGGGCTGAGAGGGGGCTCAAAGGGCCACCTGAGTGTTGGAAAAAAGCCCATGTTGACTGCCTTGTAGCTCACACCTAGGGTAGTCTCCAGATTTTCTATACAGTGGTCCTCATTACAATTAATTAAATAATCCATATTAGTTTAAAAAGAAACCCACAAGAGAGTGAGGATCACAACTGCTGCATTGTGGGCTTGCTGACCTTTGTGAGAGTCTTGAAATATGAGCTGTATTTGACAGATACAGGAGTCCCAAGATGGTGCAGTGAGTCCTGTCTCAAAGGAGAAGCTGGAACCCATCAGGGATAGCTGCTAAAACAAGAATTCCCTATTCATTCCCAAACCTGCTGGCTGTGCAGAGAACAGGAATGTTTGCTATCACGCCCAACAATTATCTTCTCGGATAACACCACCAGTTATGCAAAATCGCAATAAACATTTTTTCTTTTAGTAAGTCTTTAAAAAATGATGCTTTCATCAGACAAGCTCCTCTATTTAAAGCTAGTGCTAGTGAGGCAAAGCAGGCAGCAGCATCAAGTAGCAGTCTGTCCCTGGCCCCAAAGCAGTCCTGCTACCTCTTTCCCATCAAAGAAAAGGTGTGGTTTTCCAAAGTGAGCTTTTATTTCAAACCCTGAGTGTCATCCTGCCTTTGTCCTGCACAGTCCCCAGCTGGGCAGCTGACTGTGGTGGGCAGCAGGAGCATCCCCATCCCTCCCACTAAACCTCCCATCCCATTTTAGGGCTCCAACAGTTCCAAACCCATTAGAATCCACAGGGATGCTCAGGCATCCACCACCCATTTCTCAGTAGCTAAAGCTCTTTCCAGTACCATAAACATCATGAGTTATAATCTCTGCCCAATAGTCAGTGAAGCTGTGCACTTCTTATGATTGCACATGTGGTTTCAAGTGAGCAGCTCTCACTACCCTCGTCAGCAGGTCTGCATGCCAGCAGCTCTAAGATGGGTTTGATGCTATGAACATGTCATGTGTAATCATTCAGAGCCATGTGTGGGTAGTCTTTACAGTCTATCCCCATCTTGCACCATATGTTAAGAAGTGTTTAACTACCTCCCAGTCCAGCTGCGGCCTTAAATTGGGGTTGCTATGTGAGGAAGAGCAGCAAGGAGCAGTCTTCTCTGAAGTGCAGTGTGTTGCCTGCACAGGGTCTGTTTGGAGAAGTACAGGAGCTTCTATTAACACACTTTCCAAAAAATCATCTTTTTCCTATGGGTTAGAGAGGAGGCAGCAGCCCAAGCCATGTGGCAGAGGGTTCCCTGTAAAAGGAAACAATCTGATGGCTTTAAATTATCCCTTTTGGGGAGAAGGGAGTGAATGGTATGTCTCACAGGAAATTTCAGTACTGATTTTAGCCCAGACACTCTTACATGGCCACTGTCACAGGGTATGTCCATTGGTACTGGAATATTAAATATTAGGATGCTTTGATGATTAGCACCCTCACAGACTCTGGGGCTGCTAGCAGGGGAGCCAGAACAGCCTGCTTGTACTGGCAAGGTGGGTTTTTACCCATGTGTCCAGAGGAAATGCTTATGTGCTTTGCCAGAAGCAAAGAAGGTGTCAGGTTTATAGCTGTGAAATCTTTCCAGTGAACCAAGGAAATTTCCTAAACACTAAAATAATCCTTTATTTCTTTTTGAGTCCTTGGGAACTGATATTTTCTCTCTTTTCTTCTGAGTGGAAATGCCATCTATTAGACATTTAAATAAGACTGCCACAAGCCCTCTTCCCCTCCATTAGATGTCAGCAATTGTGTACCTCTCATCGCTTGTTAGGCATGCACATCAGGAAACTGGAGCTTTCCAGTTGCAAAAGTTGGGAACAAGTGTAACTGTATTGGTTGTTCTAGATTTTCTAGATTTTGCATGGTTCCTGAAGGAAAATATGGTCTTGAAGCTGCGTGGACAGCTCCCTTCCCTGGATCCATGTCAGCCTGAGCAAACCACGTGTATGTTATCCCTGGTCTGTTGACAAGTATTTGAATAATTTGAATAATTATTTGTCCTGTGTGTTTAAATTATTAATAAATAACATCCTTTTGTCTGAAACCCATGCCCAAGTGTAAGTGAAGAAGCTTTTCTTCCCTTAAAAGCTTCTAGTTTTCTTGTAATGGCTTCACATTAGATTTTTAGCCCACTAGATTGAAGACTTCCTCCATTCAGCTTGGAAGAGAAGAAACAATTGTCATATGTCATGGCCCATGTAAAATCAAAGAGAAAACAGAATATATAACTCCAAACTTAATTCCAGCTTCTGTTAAAGCAGAATGGTCCCACTGTGCAATTACTTGACGATATTTGACCACAGTGCTTTAACATAACTTCCCAGTGTCATCTGTTACAGTTCTAACACTCAGGCAATTTTTGAACAATACTGATGGGGTGTGATTTGGCAGTGAGAACCTCAGGAAGTCATATATTTTCCCTTGACACAATATTATCTAATATACTAGCTATCTCAGGTTGCAGCAGCTCTGAAACCTAGCAGAGGGGTTATGACTTAACAGAAATAATAAAACTCATTTATTGCTTATTAGACATAAAGCATTTTTGCAATTTTTGGCATTCTACCTCCCCACTTCCACTACAGTTTCTCCTGAAGAAGGGGGAACATGCCACTTAAGTTTAAGGCTCTTTGCTGGTGCTTTTAGAAGCTCACTTCATGCTGGTGGCCATGCCTGGTGGAGTTGGCTCCCCACACACCATGGCTTGGCAAAGAGTCTTCTGCCTCTACATACAGGCTCCAATACTCCTCTGTCTGCTGTAGCAAAGGGAGGTGCTACACAATGCTCCCCAAACTCAGCCATGCAGGAGGCAGTGGGGAGGGCCTATGGGGCTGAGCAGATTCTGGACAGGTGCAGCCTGTGCTGGGGATGGGAGAGGTGGGTGGTGGGCAGCTGGTGGTTCACTGGCTGGCTTGCCTGCAAGAGAACATCCTCTGGGATGTGATGTTTGGGGCACAATGTAGCTGTTAGGACTGGCACAGACTGCAACTACAGTGTGGTCTGGAAGGCACCACCACTTCTGGTAGAAAGCCCGTTTTAGGGGGAGACACAGCCTGTGGTGTTGATGTACTTTCTGTTCTCAATAACTTAATTACAGCCGTTAATTACTGTAGAAAACCTTCAGGCATGTCCTATGACTGCTTTTAGAAATTAATTGGGGACTTTTAAATCTTGTCTTTCAAGTTATTTCTTTCTCATTGCTCATTTTCCTTCCTCTATTTCTGAAAAAGTCTTTCCATTTAATTTCCTCTCATTTAATCACCTCTTCCTTAATGGATATTATGTACCTGTTACACAAAGCCAGATGATTTCCACAAATTTGGCATTTGATTGTTTCTTATGTTGAAAGAGAGCCAGTGCATGAGACAGCAGACCAGCTATCACACTCTGTCATGTGGGTGCTGCTGCAGGACAGATTCTGCTTTCATTTACACTGGCATAAATCGAGTTGGTTTATGACATGTAGTCATGGCATTCTGTATTTACATCAGATGTGAGGTCTGTTATCCTCTGAATTCCATCATAATGTCAAAGAAATATGCTTTTGAAGAAAATACCATTTTTTCCAATTAAAAAGTAGTTTGAAAATCATATCAGAATTAAAAAATGTTTTATGTACTTAACAGCACTGTGACTTTTTTATTCAATATTCACAATGCCCATATGTTATCTGCCAGCACTGCCTCTTGCCTGTTACCTCAATCTTCACCCAGAAGCCGTTCACAATTGGATTTTCCTTTGACTTTAACCCCTCAGATTTCCATTCACATTGCCACACACAGTGCACATTTAAAATGCTATAAAAGATATTAATAATGCCTGAATCTACAAAGCAGAACACAGAAAGAGAAAGGATAGAAAAGCAAAACATAATTCTCTCTGTTGAAATTTAAGCAGCACAAAGAGATTAATTCTCCAGCTCTTTCCAGAAGCGTCATGGGATCTTTAAAGACCACAGACCAACCAGGCCAAGGTCTTTAAGTCCCTTCAGGAGTAATGCTCTCTTCACACCATATAAACCATACAAAAGAACCACCGAGGGAAAGCCTCCCAACAATTCAAACAGGTGTGTAACCCATACCCTGACAGGGGAGGTTTACGTGTCCATGCCCCCAGCACATCCTCCTGGTTAGTGCCAAGCAGTGTGGGACGTGCTCCTGCCAAAGACAGATGGACACGTGTCCCCGGCAGCGCGCGACGCACAGTGCGCGGTGCTCGGCCACGCCGGGGCAAGCTGAGCAGGGAGAAAGAAGGCTTTGCCTCATTATGGCAGCCTCTTGAGCAGGCATTTGTGACTGCCCAGGCTGCTGCAGATGGGTTTAATGAGATTAACTCTCAGAATGAGAACTCTTCAAAAGAGATGTATTAACAATTGCCTGTATTCTTCTCTTAATGAGACACATCATCTGCTTGGGATGGAAATAGAGACACACCAGCCCTGCCATCCCCAGCACCACTGACACAGTGAACTGCTTGTCTGAAGAACTCTTTGTTTTCCAAGTTAAACACTGTGAGTTGAGCTGTTGTCCTTCCTCACTCCTGTGCCAGAGCAGGACACTGTCATAAAGGTCCTCCTGGAGCACAGGGTCTCCTCACCTCTGCAAGGCTGAGGTGGGAAGTGAAAGCTTTTCCAGAGCTTATAGGGGAAGCAGGGGTTTCATCCTGCCCAGCAGCATACCATGCCCAGAGTGCCCTTGCTGCCCAAGGTCTATGGGCCCCCTCAGCCAGCAGGGGAATTAGTGATTGTGGGTGATGCAGGCACAACTCAATGCTGTTGCTGACAAAATGCCAACCTGAGCAAAACCCAGATATGCACAGCCTTTGGAGAGAAAGAGAACGCTTATGAATGCCAAGAAAAGTGACATTGCCAGATTGATGGCAAGCTCACAGCCAAAAATACACATCTGCAGATGAAAAGGAAGGAAAGCAAGTACAGAGAGAAAAGAGCCCAGCAGCAGGAGAGCGGCAGTGGCAGGGGCGTTCTGCAGCCTACCCACAGGTTGGACAGCTTACACCAGCCCCAGAGAGACAGTTTCTTGGATGCAAATGTTGGATCTCAGAGTAACTAGGCCAAGAGTTTGCACATCAGAGGGAAAGCTAATCTCCATTCAGTCTTAATTAACACACAGCAGTTAATTCAAAGAAAACGACTGTAGCTGAGTATTAAATAATTCAGGACAACCACACAATTGGACTCACAGAGGGAAAAATACAACACCAGAAAATGACAGTGTTCTGGTAAACATTAAAACATACGATGAACAGTTTTGTTTAAAAGGCTTTAAAATTAAAATAAAATCTCTAAAAGTCACCTACTCAAAACAGTTAGAAGATATGCATGGGATTGAGTAAGAGGGAACCAGGCACAGCACAGGAATGCCAAGTCCCAAGATTTAAGAGGTAATTTGAGCCAGTCCTTCAGCATTTAGAAATCTGATCCTACTGAGGGCAATAAACAGGATTATAAATTATGGTAGGTGATAAATTACCAGGAAATCAAAAGGATCAACAAAGGCTTCAAAGGGATATAACTAAAAAAACTCCACTACAGATAAAAAGAAGTTTTCTTAAGTCTGTCAAATGCGATCATCATAGGAAAGAATCCACAGGACTCTGGGAGCACCAGAGTCTGAAGAAAGCCACTGAAGGAGCACAAAGCAAGTTATATTTCAGTGTAAGTCTTCACCTGTGTTAATTTTGGACCTGTTCCCAAAGACAAGACGAAGCTGTTGGGGAAATTTCACAAATGAGGTATTGGAGCAAACTAAATAAGGTGAGAATTGCTACTTTGAGATATATCTAAGTGGGAAGGTGCTCCACTCCTCAAGCAGGCTGATGGGCTGAAAAAAAGTAAATTTATGATGTGCTTGAGGACTTCAAATGGAAAGCTTATCCAGTATTTACACACATACAGGTTAAGATATGCAATGATCAGTAATTGCTGCATTCATGTCTCAGAACTGAAACTATCTTTGAAACTAGAGCAATGTAACACCTGAAGGCAGAGTGTGTTGTTTGAATTTCTACACAGACCTAGTCAGGTATCACCCCTGCAGATAAATAGTGAGAAAGCAAGAGTCAGAGTACTATCATGAGTCAGACATTCTGCAGGAGGCAGAAAGCAGTGGGTAGGACTATAGCCTTATTTTCATTACAAATATATGGTGAAACACAGAAGATCCTGAACTGGTGCCTATATTACTCACAATGTTTATGAATAATTTGAGAGTCAGTATGAGTTATAAGATAGCAAAATTATGGGTGATTCAAAGAAGGAAGTAGACAGAGATTAATTAAATACAGTAGATTCTTGGCAATTGCTTACCTGATCCATTTTTAAAAGCCCTAGAAGTGGAGATTTTACTGTTCCCCTTTTCCAGTCTGCTTCAGTGCAGCATAGTCCTGGCTTTGCTGAAATTTTCCTGGTGAGCAGTAACCTCTTTTCCTTGCTGTGATGCCTGACATTACTTTTCATCCAACCCTTTGCAGACATTGAGAAGTTTATTCCTTTCCTACGACTTAGTTTTTGTATATTTAAAGCATTATTTTTATGTCTAGTAACTTGAGTGTGCCATATTGAGATATTTAAGGACTCATCATCTTTCACAGGAGCCTCCTCCAAATTATCCCAAATTCCTCCAACCCTTCTACCTACCAGCCCCTAGAGGAAAAATCCTTCTTGAGTCACTGTGACCTAAGTGGAACACAACCTAACCAACACCACATATAGCAAAATAATTACATCATATTTCATGGACTGGTCATTTGTATCCATCATAACACAGCTGTTGCTTATTTTGTGTCTGAATTCTTCACTAGTAGTGAATTTGCAGACTCTTATACTCCCAAGCTCCATTACCCTGCATTAATTGGGCATTCTCTTCCTATGTTTCTGGAGTTTGCTATAACTATTTAATTATTAAAATCTTTAATTTAGCCTTTTCCAGTTGCACCCTATTAATTCCAAATAATTTCTTCAATTTGTCAAGATCATTCTACCTTCCCATCTTGTCTTCTGTCATCACTGCAGCTTCTCCCAGTTTAGACACTCATATAATTAAAAAGCATATGCCTGCTCTCCATGGAAGTGTTGAAAATCTGGAATAGTGCTGGATGCAGTACAGATATTGCTGAACCTCAGCAGATACTTTTTGTGAATTTGATAATGAAGTGTTGAGCACTAATCTCTGATTACATGGTTTTAACCAATAATGGTTCTTCCTAACATTTATCTACTCCTTTTTTTTCTGGGCTTGTTTGTGGAAAAGTCATGCAAGACGTGTTGAAAACCTTAATAAAATAAAGGTATGTGCCATTAACTTCCTCCTTCTAAGTCACAAGACCTGTTGCCCTGACACAGAAAGTAAATGATATTAGTTTGACATGACAGATCATTGTTAGGTGTTATTCATCTGTTTTTTATCTGCCAGTTGCCCCAAATTCTCTGATTTCTTGTTCCAGCATTTTTCTATGAACTGAAGAAAAGTTAATTGCCTTGTAATTCCCCTGTTCCCTTATAATGATGGGAAGTATGCTGACCTTCTTTTAGCCTTGTGATTTATCCACATTTTCCTCTGACACTCAATTCTAGACATCCTCCTCACTAGGATAGATCAGACTTTTACTGTAACATTCAGGGACTCTCCACCTTCCCTCAATCCTTCCTCTCATACATTTCTTTCTGGGTTGATCTTGCCTGCTAGATTTATGAGTAATTTGAAGTCTGCTTTCTTAAACCCATTCTCTTTATTTTGGTCTTTTCTCATTCCATTTTTCCTGAAAGTTATAGGATATGTCATATCATGGTCACACTTGTACAGGTCATCTTCCGTGTTCTTATGTATAAGCAAATGAGGAAGATCCTTTCTTCTAGTTGCTATCTTCATCTCTGCATTACCAATGCAATGCTATTTGTTGAGCAGCCCAAAATCTTGCCCTCTATCCTGCTATTTTTCTCTTCTAGCAAATTTCTGTGTAGGAGTTAATATCATTAATACTACCTTTTGTGTTTTGGGTGGTTCTGTTAGTTGCTAAGAAGAAACTGCATTCATCTGATCTTCCTGCTGTTGCCAAATCCTGCTGTGTTCATGCCTCTGTAAATCTTCCCCTTTTCTATTTACTCTGCAACTTGATGTCTGTGAAAGTACAACTAAGATCTGGATTATTTACATTAGGTAGAAGATGTGAGTAGTTCTTTCTCCCTTCTAATAATAGGTCACTGACTCATAAAAAGCAAGAAATCTGAGATGAATAAAAGGAAACCTTTTCTTCCACAGACTTATTATTAGACCATTCATTGCCATGGGAACTCTTTTTAGCTGAGATATAAGATTCAAACAACCACATGGGGCATGGATGTGGATAGAGTACATTTCCAGAGAGTATGTGTACTGAAAACAGCATTAAATTGAGTAGCTAGATCTTATTCTACAAAACTCCTGTCAGTCTCCAAGAATACAGTGCCAGAGTGACTCATGTGGTGCTGAAGTGGCTTAGCCTCCCAAGGTGAGCATTTCTTATGCTGGAGCTAAGGAATCTTTCTGAGCTGCCTAAATCAACTCTGCCACATGTGGGGCAATGCAATGGGCTGCTCCTCCCAACCCGAGCACAGCTGCGTTTGCCACTGCACCCATTTACACCTTCCCCTGAAGCATTTGCTGCCAGAATTTATAGAGGGCATGACAAGATTTTCAGACTGAAACAGAGCAGGAGCTGCTCTCCTGGTCCTAAACTTCAATAATGTTTTGGCAGCAGCTTCCAAACCTTTTTACTTACAATCCCACTTCCCATATCACGCATCTACTTTTGTATGCCCTTCCGGACTCAAGAGCTGTTCTGCTGAAACTGCTGTTTTATGGCATAATGGGCTCTCCACATTCCCTTCCTCCGCATCCACATCTTCCCTGCACTCCTATCTCACTCCTGTCCCTCCTTCTCCAGAGCTCTCCATCTGCTCCTTTTATCTGTTCCTCTCCTGCACCTCTGCCCTGCAGATGCTGCCATGCTTTCTTAATTTCTGTTTGCTTCAGGTACCCCATGTCCCTGCCAAAACTCTGTGAAAGTCCTGCTGTGTTTTCAGAGTCCCTCTAGATTTTCCTTTGCCTCAGTCCCATATCCCTCAGTGTATACTCCCAAACTGTCCAAATCTGCTTTGGCATTGCACTGTATCATCAATGACAAAACTTGCTTGTGACAGTCCTCAGATTTCAAGAGATAAAGAATTCCACGTCAAAGGAAGCTGGGATTTTCCTGGATCATTCATTGGACAAAACTGAAGGGAATGGAGAAGCTACAGGGATGGAGACTTAAATTTGATAATTTATTGGGAATTTTGCTGTAATAACTCATATGTGTAGGACTGGATCTAAATGCAAGTGGTTTCTTTCTAAGTGGGACAATGAGGCCATGGAGGCAGAGGTGGTGCCCATAAAGCTCCTTGCTCCTACCCCCTCACTAGGTCCACCTCTGCAAAGAGTAAAAAATTTGGTTTCAGGGAAAGGAAGGAATGGGATTATTTAGAAAATACCATAGAGGAAGAAAGCTTACAATGCATTGAAATTGCTTTTGCTGGCTCTGTTCATGAAGAGGAGAATTTTTTATGGCCTAGAAACACCTACAATGGCAATGAAGACAGATCTCCCTGAAAACTACTAGAAAAAATATGTAAAGAAGACACTGATTAATTTCCAAAGTAATTTTCTGGGGGATTTGTCTTCATTGTCATTGAAGGTGTTTTTAATTAAGAGCCTGATTAATTTCCAAAGTTAAGACTGCCCTTGTTTAGACAGAAAATCATGTTTGCCATGTTTCCACTCTGGTGATTTACATTTTTCACTTTGGGCATAGGCCAGAAGGATTTACAGCTTGGGAAAGGATCTTCCATCTTCCTAGGAAGTTAAATCATTGGCTCTGCTTCAGCTTTTCTGTATAAAAGAGATTAACATCATATTGACGTATAAGGTCGAACGAGCCACAAAACAGATGTTTGGATAGTCAACAGAACCCAATGGAAAAATTCCATTTTGATCAGTTTGAGGTAGGCCTAGTCATCTTGTGGCTGTGCAGGATACTAAAATCTGGACTTTATAGATGAAACACTCATTTAAAAAAATAAAATTCCTGGAGAAATACAACTGCCTCAGATTTCTTGGGGTTTTTGGGTTTTTTTTTGTTTTGTTTTGTTTTGTTTTTTTTTGAACTGCAATAATCTCTGACATGGCTGGTCTAGCCCAAGTGGAGCACATTAACATTAGTTATTCCAATAATCACAGATTTTCAGATGATCTTCTAATCACAACATGTCCCAGTTTAAAATCCTCCGGATGCCGCAATATTACCCCTTTTGTGACTTTTCACAGAGGTTGCCCCAGGAAGAAGGATGGAGAGCCACTGTGAAGAGGTGTTTCACTGTTGAGTGTTTACTTCATTCCCAAAGAGCACCATGAGTGACCTCAGTTAGAGCAGGGGATAAGGGCTGGGATTAGCCATGACCAGTTTTTACCAACCACACACACACTGAGCCATAATACAGGCTGGGCTGCTCAGTTCCACAGCACCATGATGCCTTCAGGTCTTTACAGCCAAGCAGCCTTAATTAGCTGCTGCTGCTGCTGCACATGTGCTTATGCTTTCTTGTGTTTGCTGAACTTTATTGGCATTTTCAGCCAGGAATTTGAATACTTTACATCTTTATGGTACACAGCAAATATCCTTCTTTTCCAGGCTTGTCGGTTTACCAAGGTAGCCTCACTGGCTTTTTCTTACCTGAAAGGGCATTACAGCACTGACATTTTTTAATCTCAGCTGCGGGGTGAAGGGGAAAATATGGCCCCTCTACCACATAATTAAAGCCTTTGTTTTAAGCACACTTATTATTGTTCACTTTCTCTAACATAAGGAGTTCATATGTCAGAGCAGCAAGAGCAGAAGGGAGGCAAACAGACCTGTAGTGTGCCTTGATCCTCTTGTGTTGCAGGTGTTAAGACACTTGGGCCCAGCCCTTGCTCACAGCCTGCATAGGGATGGTCAAGGATGCTGCTACATCTGCCACTCTTTCAGGCAGATTTGGTCAGATAAGTGGTGAGAAACAGAGAACCAACAAGCATTAGCTTTTTTTACCATGAAATTTTAAAATAAGCAGTACTGCATATACCAGTGTGTCTCTGATTACATCACAGAGAGATTGTGTTTGTTAAAGGAAACCTGGAGGTCAATCTGACCTTTAACCATTACTAAGCTGGATAGTGGAAAAAGCCTAAATTAAGACTCTTAAATGGAGCAAATGAAGTGGGGTTTTTCTTCGTAATTTGATCTGGCAATATCTGTATACAGATACAGAGGAAACACATGATTCAAGTTGCGATTTTTTATTAAATCTGAGTTGCAGCACCACCATAAAAAGAAATGGTGACTTCGTAGTATCTCAATAGGCTGGGATACTTATTTAGACAAGGATGTGGTCTGTGGCATGGGGAGATGGTCAAAAGTGAGTCTGCCTCTTCAAACAGTGCTACCTCTGAATTCTGCTTTAATCGAGGACATTCATTTGAGGCCTTTCATTATCTACGGAATTTGACCCTGACTGATGACTGAGTTATTCCTAGGCTTACATCAGAGATGAAGATGGATCTGGTGTGTGCAGAATCCTCTATGAACTGTTTACTGTTCTTCCTTCTGTTACTCCCTTTAAGATGAGATTCATCTCCCCTGACTTCATGTGGTTTAGATCAAAAGAAGGAAAGAGACACCAACCATGGGGTGTAATCCATGTCACTTATGCTAAATTTCCTTTCTCACCACCCTAAGTGCAGTTTCTGGGAGTGATTTGCCCTCTTCACTGACTTCGGACAGTGGTTCTGTGTGCATTATATGGCTTTAGGTAAATTTGATCAATGATCTTGCTAATGTCCATGATCACTCTACACTTTCTTTTCCCAAGAAGTCAGATAGCAGAAAAGGAGACAAACACTGCTAATGTCATCCAAGGTACCCAAAGCATAGCTCAGCCTGTAAGCCTCATAAAGGGAGTCAGTTTCTGCTTTTTCTCCTCCTTCTGCACTCTTCTTCCTTGAACTCTGCCAAATTTTACACTTTAAATTTTATGTTCCTCTTCATTTTTGGAAATAAATACCTGACCCTGGGTTGGAGACCTGCCATGGTTTCCTGATAAATGGGAACAAGCTTAAACAACCTGTTTCATCATCATCTAATTTTGGTTTCTACTGTCCTTTTTGTCTCTCTCCACTTCAAACACTTTATCAAGTATGCTTGTTAGCCCAGCAAATATTTATTTTAGGTCCTAACTGGAAAAGTTCCTTTCCATTCCAGGGATATTTTGAAAGTCTGGAGGTGAGTTTGGGCATGCCTATATGGATGAGCCCAGACAAGTACACACATCTGCCATGATCTGTTGATCAAATGGGAGCCAGTTCTGATCGGGAAGTCATTGAGCCACTTTCCTGCAGCTCTGTGCCCAAGCTAACATGCCCTGCAGAGGAGCCCACATCTGTCTGCACTGATCTGTGTAGACATGCCTTATGCATATAAAGCACTCAGTTCTGGTTCTCACCCTCCTGTTGGTTGTTACTCCTGATGCACACAAATGTGTGTGCACAGTCCCATTTTGTATACCTATTACAATCTACAGGAACTCAAGTAGCACAAAAATATCACATGAATTATTTTTAGTGTATAAAAAATGCTTCCTTCTAATTGGGCAAGCAAAATGATAAGCAGCCTATATCCTCTCTTTCTGGAATGGTATGCTGGCAGATAAAATAGATGATCTGGCCACACGTGCCATCTCTAATTCATGAATTGTGATGTAAGTGAAATTAATTGAAAAGCTGGCCCTTGTAAATGCTTTACTCCAGGCAATACACTCCAGAAGGAATCAACAAAAGAGCAGTTTTAGTTCAAAAGGCAATCTTTTCCAGCTACATCTGAATTTAATGTTCACTCTGTGAACTCACAGACTGTATTGAAATGAGCAAAGGGAATACAGATCCTGAATTTATCCATGCGCAAACAGCAGCTTGCTATGCAGATGCAGACCATGGCCTGAAACCAAGTAGCGTGTTTTTTTACAGCCCTTGCTGCCCCTGAATCCTCGGGGAGCTTCTGGCTGGTGCAGACTTCCTGTTGGAGTATTAGCAAAAAGCAGGCTGGAGCAGTGTTCTCAGACCATCCTCGGAGAGTGCTCCCCTGGTGCTGTGCTGGGAGCCAGTCCTGCTGCCACTGGGGCTGGCACACCTCTGCACCCTGAGCAGCTGCCATTAATGCCCCAGGTGTTCTGCAGGACTGACGCTTATGACTGGGCACAGCTGCTTTGTGGAGCACAACTGGGATAAAAAAATCTTGCCTCCTTTTCCCCTTTTTCTCACATTAGTGGGAAAACAGCCTTCAGTAGTGCTTGAGAAAGTACTTCTGCACACAGTGCTCTCACAGGCTGTGGAGAGCACACACTGATACATGAAGTGGATGCCTATGGATTTATTTCTGTGTTTTTTGGCCAAACAATCCAAATGTAATTGATGCCTTAATTACTAAATTAAGTCATCTACTCCAATAGACAGTGGTGCATTCACCCCCTTTTGTTTGCAGTGACCATTAATTGCTTCCTGATCTTGCAGCATTTAAATTAGAGTTCTGCATTCATACTGCAGGAGGTACCTCTGCTTCTAAGGGCTTGTCTGCAAAGGAGAGGCCAGTGTGCATTAAGTTAGGGTATGAATTTACAGTGCCCTTGGGATATCCACACGTGATAGAAAAGCTATAAGGATGGAAAATGTCAAATTATGCCGAGTGGAATGGTTTGTTTAGCTAAACCTGGTCTCACTGGGGATTATGCCTTATTCAGATGGTAATTTTGGTCACCTGGCAGATGTGCACATAAAGTCACATAGCTTTTGAATAATTCCACATCTTCTTGTCCCATATTTGAGGCATGATTTCCCTTCTCTCCAGTCACTGTTTTTCTTGGCCATTTTCCAGATGTGAGTGATTTGATAAAATCTTTGTTCAAATGTAGAGTTTCTGCAGTTGTAATCATTTATGGAAACCTGCCCAATAAGATAAGCTGATCTCCAAATATTAAAGAGATTGGACTGATATGAAGCTTTACTCCATAATCCTTGAAAAACCAACAATACTCACCACTCCATGAAGGCCTGTTCTTGGAAAAATAAGACTTGATTTTTGATACAGACTCTGAGGGCAGTAATAGAAACCTTTCAGCTCTCTTTGTCACATCAGTGAGCCATGACTCTGTAATTTTAAACCAAAATATCACTTTAACCTATTGGTAGGTCTTACAACTACTTCTGTACAAAGAGAGAGAATTTGTAGATGTATATTGGCATTTGTACATCACTCCAGCATTCTTTGGCACTGTTATTGGTATCTGCAACATCCAGACTTTCCAAAGCTGCTGCCTTTCTGAATGTGCATATAAAAAAGCTAAAAAGAGAGCCTTAGACTCACACTTACTCAGTGTGTTATGATGAAAATTCACTTGGCTTCAATGATCATAATGACTTAGATGATAAAGAACCAGGTAGTCTTACCAGGTTAACTCTTTCACATAATGACAGAACCATGCAGGCTGCAAAGGACCTCAGAAGGCCTCCAGTCTAACCCTCTAGTTTGGTCTAAAACTGAATGAGCTTGCTCAGGAATTTAGCCACTTGGGACCTTTAAACTTTCATGGATGGAGACCGCACAGCCTCTCTGGGCTGCCACTTCTTGACTGTCCTGATGAAGAGATTTCTTCCTACATCCAGTCTTTGCATTTTAGCTCTGTCATGAGTTTTCTGATGAGTCAAGTCAGTTTCCTGTTATATCTGTTTCTTTTTCTGCATACTAGGGGCTATTTTTGTGCTTAGAAGAGTTTGTCACTAAAGACCTGCCAGTTTGCCTGAGCTTTTTTTGTCTTCAGAGTTGGTTTCTACATGATACAGATGTCAGTGTTTTGAAGAAACTGAAGTCTGTGCTTTCCCGAAGTCCATGGTCTTTAATCTGCTACTTATCTTCTTCAAGTACTTGTCTCCTTCAGTATCTTTAGGTCCACTCTTTCAGTGTCTCCATGACCAAACCTGACATTGATTATCATTCCCCCAGCCAGTGTGAATGCTTTTCAAATACAGGTCTAGGGTGTGTACAATCCCAGCTTGGCTTATCTAGTACCTGTGTGAAGCAGTTGGCACTGACATCTTCTGGAAACCTCCTGGCTTGCCTATATCCCTCTCTAGTGCTCTTCCAGCATACATCAGGGAAGTTAAAAATCTCCCAAAAGAAGCAGAGCATGTGATCCAGAAATATCTTCAAGTTCTTCAAGGAAGGCTTTGCCTTCCTCCTCACGCCAGTTAAGTGGCCATTAATAAGCTCCCACCAGACTGAAGCAAATACAGATTACTTGTCCCAAACCACAAGTTCTCCCCTGGTCTGCTGTCCAGCCCATCGAAGAACTCCTCATATCAGAGCTGCTCTGTCACATATCCACACTCCTTTGTCTCATTGCCTCTTCACCAACCAGACTGAGGAGACACAACCTGGGCCTGTGTGCCCTTAGCCACCACCCCAAAATCCATGTAATTTCTCCAGATATGCTTGAAGTCCTTGTCAGTATTATTTGTGCCCATGTGGAAGTGCAGGTAAAGTAACAATCTGATGCCAGACAGCCCTTAGCCATCTCTGCCAAGTCTCAGATGCAAGAATGCATCAGATTGGCAGGCAGAGACTTCTGTATCCTGCAGCAGGATGTCTCCAGCAATGACTGATCTCCTGTTTCTCTCCATGCAGATGCTCAGATGAGAGCTAGCCAGGAAATGACACTTTCCTGAAGGGAAGTCATCTCCCCCAGTCCCAGGGAAATGCACTGGGTCTGTACCTTCAGAACCACAGGATAAGGAGGAACCTTACACAGGATTCCTGAAATGATGCAGCCTCCCCAGTTATGAAAGCTTCCAGCTCTCCTTTCCAAATCCAGTGTTTCCAAATCCTGGCTCTGCAGGGTTTCTGCAAAGTCTCTTTTCCTCTTTTCCTGCTCACCAATGGTGTTTATCCATTCACCATCTGGCACTTTTCCTCAGAGGCCCATAAGGCACGTGACCCATTCCCTCACCCAATCCTGATTTTGTATTAAGAGTTTCTAAGAAACATTCTTTTCTTCTGCATGAAAATCTTGTCCAGATGGGAAAAGGTAAATCTGGCCAAATATAAAGCAGCTCAGTCAGAGCAGAAACATCATTCCATGCACGTGCAGTAAGCTAGATGTATCCAAGAAAGGTAAAAAAATCCCAAAAGCCTTTCCTATCCCTCAACATGAAGTATGGAGAAGCCTTGGGGTCCCCAGCACCACAAGCACTGTAGGTGATAAAATTGGTCCAGATCAATGTGACCAGTGGATCATGGGCTGGAAGAGGGACTATAGCCACTCAGTGCTGCAGAAGCAAGGCACAGCCCCTCTGCAAGGGAGAAGGGAGAGCTGTTTATGGGCATCTTGCTGTCAGCCCAGACAAGGTCAGCTCAGAGACATTGGGATAGGAATACACATGGTGTGCTCTAGCAGGAGCATGATGGACCAATCTACAAGCTGTGACATGCTTCATGGTGATGAGAAGACAACAACAGCACTTCTGAACACCAGCACTCTGACAGATAAAAGGATCCCTGATTTCCCCATCACAACAGGCCCTCTCTTTTTGGAGCCTTTTAGTGCTTTTATATGATCTTGTCTTCATGCCAGAAGCACTGGTGTGAGGTTTTCCACGTGTGAATTAGTCTGCCTACAAGTGCTTGAAGATATGGAGGGTTGGTGCAGCAGGTGGGACAGGCAGGAAAATGTTGGCAGTCACCCTCAGGGGAGCAGGGACCTGGAATCTCCACAGTGCAAACCTGGAGAGCCCAAAAGCAGGGAAAGGTCACCCCTGTTAGACCAAGAGGCATGGTAGGACCCCGGAGTCGGGGTGCCTAGGGGGCCATAAGGTCTTCTCCAGACCCTAGGACATGCACAGAGCCCATCTGGTCTGCTGATGTCTTCCAGAGCTGTAGGGAAGGGTATCAGCAGGGCTAAAGCTTGTGAAGAGATACAGTCAAAAGCTCAGCCTTCCTTTGAAGTGGAGCAATACAAGTTATTCGCAACCAAAAGCTGCGTTTGCAATCTGAGGGGATTTCTACCTAACAAAGTAAACATATGAGAACAATTCAAACCAGTGGGATAGAAAGCAAGAAAATTATTATATATAATATCATTCATGTGTGATTTATTTATTTTACACACTTCTCCATCAGTAATGGAAATGCCATCTATGCTTTCAAGCAATGTGGAATTTCCTTCTCATGAACCCCCTCCCTGACCTCTGTCTCCAGAGAGACAAAATGTCATGGCCTGAAATCAAGCAAGCAATTCTAATAATTATCTGCCACTTATAGTGCCTCTTTCCTACACAGCCTAGCAGCACCCCATCAGCTTCATGTGACAGCTGGGGAAACCAGAGGAGACCGAGTTAAGTGATTGCTCTGGGTCTCACCAGAACTGGAGGGTAAATATCCCACCCTTCTGTCCAGCCCTTGTCCTTTGGGCCATGCTGCTTCCATCAATGATTTGGTAGTGAAATCACAGCATTGGTATGCCTAAATCCTCTATGGTTTTCACTTTTTTAAGCAACTGTAAACACCAAATCATTATCCTGGTTATCTTAGCTGAGATGGTGGACAAAGACAAGCACTCAGAAGGAAAGAAAATAACAGGGGTGAGTAGTGTGGCTTCAAGAAATCACTTAATGACAGGATGTGGAGGAACTCAAAGACAAAAATATCAGAAGGAATGATGAGAATGGTGCCACAGTAAAGGGCTGCTAAAATGCAGGGAGCAGAGTGAAGCCCTAAAAAAGGCAGGCTTGGAGACAGCTAATATAGCATCACAGAGGACATTGTTGCATGCCACACACCAGAGAGATTAAATGAATGCGGTGTTACCCTGACGTCAGGAGAAAAGCGGGATGGAGCACAGGCAGGAATGTGAGGGAGTGAGAAAACAAGAGCAAGTGTACCTCACCTTTATTCCTCGCTGCAAGTGCTTTTTCACAGTTTGTGGCAATCTGCTAGCAGAGATATCAACACAAACTGCACAATGGAACATGTTAGAGACGCACACACAATGAATGCCAAAGGGCCGGGAGCTGCCCTTTGCATTCACCCATAGGATGCACATTGCTGCCTTCTTCCATAAACAAGCCCTGAATCAGAGGAAGCAGATTGCATGGGGAATCTCAACCCCTATTTATCAGCATATCTCTGGCCCAAAACTTAGGTGAATCCTGGGGCCCTCAGTGGGGACTAAAATTAGAAACTCTTTACAAAAATAGAACAATGTTTCTTTTAATAACCCAGTTTTATTTTGAGATACTCTTTAGGGAACGCCCCACTGAAATATGATCCAAAGCCAAATCTTTGACTACATAAAACTTGGTGATTTGGTGACTTATTTTTTATTTTTATGTAATAGATGACCATTAAAAAATGTATAAAAATAAACTGTTATATTCTGAAGAGGCTGTCAAAGTAGGGTGTTAGCAGTGAAGGAGAAGGCAATTTCCCTCCTGCCCAGTGCATGCAGTGGCAGCAGGCCCCACCACATCTGTGCAGTGCTGAACTGAGATTATGTGCCATGTGTGAAAATATCCACATAGATGTTTCAAGGAAACCTCAGGAGGGGATAATGCCACGCTGAAACCCTGGTCTGTTAGTGACTGCTGAGCATTTATTTCCCATGTTCTTACTAGTACAAATGTAAGGGCTAAATAACAATGCTCTTTGTTTAAGTGAGCTTGATACACTTTAGTGGAATTTTTTCAGTCCTTTTGTTATTGAAGTCACAGCATATTACCAAGCCTTCAAATCCCAAATTTACGCAGATGCATTTCTGGCCATTAGCCAAGTCATAAGATGGCAAAACATAAGCCTCAAGAGCAGCAGGCTTATGAAAATATACCATTTACAACCCCTGCCATGAAGTACTTTCAAAAGCCTAGTTTTAGATGTGCAGACTGGAGTCAAATAGCAAAGGGATCAGTGGGGTGACGAATGGAGGATTTTTAATTCAAATGTCAATTATAATTAGCCTAGAGCACAGTATTCTTCTGTCCCAGAGCAATAATGGTGACATGTAAGACCATTCTTGGAAGCTGGCAGGACATCCTGGGAAAGACATCCCTTGCCTCAGGAAACAAAACCACCAAACATTTCTGCCAGTGCTTGTCCATGAGGCTTGCTTTGGTGTCTGTGCATCAAGGGCTGGCCTTGGGCACCAGCAGACCAAGCATCTTCCCTTGGCCCTTCCCTTCCCTTCCCACCACCCTCTTCACTGCTGCAAGGCCACCTCAGGGGTGCATTCCTGCACCACCACCCATGCCATCGTCTGCCTTTCTCGTATTGCATAATTGCAAATTGTCTCTGCTCAGGGAGGAGCAATTGCTCTCAGTATGTGAAGGGAGCAGAAGCTCCCAGTGCTTGGGCTCCAGGAGGCTCTGAGAAAGCAGGAGGCAATGTCAGTCCCATGGGAATGGCCTCATTGCCCACATCCCTGGTCCTCCCAGGGACTGGCTGTGCAGTGCCAAGTGCTAATGCTGTGGTCATACCTGGGACTGTTGTGCTCATCCTTGCTTTCATATTTTCTTTTTCTTCTCTCTTTCCCTTACTTTGGACAGGGGGTGGCAGCTATCTGTGAGACAAGGTAGAAGCCCTTCAGCACCAAGAGGAGCTGTCAGGAACAATGTTTGGTTGTTTTTTGGGGTTGGTTTTTTATGTCTACTTGTGCTGTAATCACTTCCCAGAATCAAATTATTTTGCTGTGTTTTGCCAGTATGCCACCTAGTAACACAGCATCAACCCTACAGCTGTGTCACACCAACTCATACATAAAGCCTAAGGCCAAGTGCTTCAGAATCTGAAACCCACACTTTGGCTTGTGGCAAAACTATATGCGTAAAAATGGGAGGATCCCAATTCCTCACTCCACTCCAGTGGTTTTGTGCTAATTTAACGCTCAATTTCCATGTAATGAGGCTGTAATAAAAGAAGCATAATGGAGTAGAATGGTGTGCAACAGACTGAGGTCTCATTTACAGAGAGCCCTAGAAAGCTGCCAGGTCACTGTAGAGAGTGATAAGGTCACCCCTAAGCCTCCTTTTCTCCAGACTAAACAACCCCAGATCTTTCAGCTGTTCCTCATCAGACTTGTGCTCCAGACCCTTCCCCAGCTCTGCTGCCCTTCTCTGGACATACCCAGCACCTCAGAGTCTTTCTTGCAGTGAGGAGCCCAGAACTCAACATAGTACTTGAGGTGTGGCCTCAGCAGTGCTGAGTACACAGGGCTGATCTCTTCCCAAGTCCTGCTGGCCACCGTATTGCTGTTCCAGGCCAGGATGCCATTGGTCTTCTTGGCCACCTGAGCACAGCTGGCTCAATTTCAGCTGTTGTTGACCAAGTCCTTTTCTTCTGAGCACCTTTCTAACAACTCTGTCCCCAGCCTGTAGCACTGCAGAGGTTGTTGTGACCCAAGTGTAGGACCCGGCCCTTGGCCAGGTTCAACAAGAACCTCAGCCCGTGGATCCAGCCTGTCCAAATCCCTCTGCAGAACCTTTCTGCCCTCCAGCAGATCAACACTCCTGCCCAGCTTGGTGCTGTTTGCAAACTGACAGGATGATGCCCTCAATTCCCTCATCCAAATCATGGATAAAGACCTTAAACAGAGCTGAGCCCAGTACTGAGCCCTGGGGAACATACTGGTGACTGGCCACCAACTGGATGTACCTCCATTTACTGCCACTCTCTGGGCCAGGTCACCCAACCAGTTTTTAATTCAGCAAAGGGTGCAGCTGTCCAAGCCATGGGTGTGAAGGTTTTACATTAACTTCTGGTCTATACTCATCTCATACTAAAGCTACGTCTCAAGGAGCTAGTTCAGGTGGTTCTGTTGAGAGATTTATACTCTGGGGAACAGAGCAACCAAACCACCCCAAACTAAACCAGCATGCAGACTGGAGAGACAAGGGCTGCCTGGGTTATTCCCTATGATATGCAGGGAAATTACTGAGATCCCATAGGAGCCTTTCGAACTCAAAAAAATCCTTCAATCACAGCAGAGCTGCTAAAGGTCAAAGTATTTGACTGACAAACCAGCAGAGGTTTGCTATGAAGTGCCTCTTTGTTTAAAGACCTTAAAAGGGGGAAGTTTAGTAAAGTACAATAAATAAACTCTGGCAATCCACTTTGAACAGGTTTCTTATCTACGATTTCAGAAAAGAGAGGGAAAGCAGCAAGTCCAGTGAGGCAGTAGCAACACATGTCCAGGGAGCTGTACCTTCCCTAGCAGTGCCTGAGCTCCTCTCATTGATTTATACTTCCATTTGAGTGCAGAAAGCAACAATAAAAAGTCGTGCTCTTTAATACACTGAAGACTTGTTCTTTTATCAAGAACAACAGTCTGGCATCTCATCTACGTATGTGAGCATAGGGTTTGCATTGCCATCATACTGGTAACACTGCTGTAACAGAGGTCATACTATCAAGAAACAATTAAGCAGGAAAGCATGTGCAAATAGTTTATTGTAGCATATAAATGCTTTCAGGAGATGGAAATACTAGATGGAAATACAAAAGTGCTCTATGCTCAACTGGGAAATGGCACAAATGCACAAGCCAAAACCATAGAAACTCATATGAGATATAAAATTTAGATTTTGATCAATGAGGTTGTTTAACAGCGGACCGCAGGTATGGTGAAGTTCTCATCTCTTGATGTCTTCATATCAGAAGTGCAAAGATTTGCAGAAGGCATGTTTTAATCAAGTGATAATTGAAGAAACTCCCAAAAAATGATAGGCAGACCAGAATGAAAGGATTTGAGATGGACTGGGGGACAGAGTTATGCAACTGCTTTCAAGTCTCTCTGTGATCCTGCCATGCTAGCTGTCTATAATAAAACTCATAAACTCACAGTTTTGAAATCAATATATCATCCAATAATCCCATAAAATACAATTAGTTTCTTTGTATTTGTACTAAAATTAAGTCCCAAACTGACTTTTCTAATACCTAATGGTCTTTGAAAGCTACAGAATCTTTAATTCAGTTCTTGGCTTGACCATGTATCTTCTGGTTATTTCAGGACCAGCAGACATTGCACAGAAAAAGTTAGAAGATTTGCTGGCCACTGTGTCAAGCAGGGAAACCCCACTCCTAGGCAGTCTGTCCAGTGCTCAGCCCATTACAGGGTGCACCAGTTTCTCTCTGAACCTGACCTGGGGGTGACTTCTTGGCCGACAAGAGACCTCTTGTGCCAGCACAACACAAGATGATTTGAAAT
>VZTT01024917.1:3711-15010 GCA_013400855.1 Buphagus erythrorhynchus | reverse complement strand
CAATTTCCACTTTCTATTCTTTGAGATACTCTGGCTATTACTCAGTTATGGCGAGGTGAAAAGCAAATGGCATTACAGTGAAAACACGGTGTAAGCACTTCTGTATTGTGTAAAATATTGTGCATAGTATACATCTTGTACAAGTATGTGTGCCACAATACCTGTAGTATAGGTTTTGTCCTTCTTCCAACAGGTATATTCCCAAATTTATCTTTTTCACTACTATATAAAAACACCCCCATTCAGGCTTTGCTAGGGTCCTGTCACGACAGTCTGGAACTAAAAATGTGCTGTTTCATCTTTCTTCCCAGGTAATTTGCCAAGACAGCTAGCAGTGTTTAAACTTGCTCAGGTTTCCATATCAGTGAACAGATGGTGTAAATCCACCCTGAGATGCGGAATCTGCATCCTCCCTCTTTCTCAGACAGCTTATCACACATTAGTTTCCATGGAAGGAGACTCTATAGCTAAGGACACACTATGATAGGCACTGTACAAGCATCACAAATTGAGAGTTTTTGTCCAGGGAGCTTAAATTTAAGTTTGAAATGAGAGACAGCAGGTGGATAAGACAGATGGAGAGGAAACAGAGAAATAGCAGTAAGACAGCTGTAACCAGTGCAATAAGCAGTGGTCACACCAGCTGGCTAATCACTGACAAGTGGTTTCTATCATTGCCACAAAGACAAGCTCAAAGGAAGGATTTAAAGGAGAGGTAAGGATTTTTGAAAGTTGTTTCCACACAGAAGTGGGAACAGGAAAAAACGACATTGTTTGTGTGAAAAATACAACAAACAGGCAATCAGAAACTGAGATTCCAACCAGCATGGCAGTGGAAATCTTCACCCTCAGTGTGTATATACAACTGCAGATGAGATGGGAGTAATCCTTGGAGATTTTAAAAGTGACAAGAACTTGCTTAAAATGAGAGCTCCAATAAAGAGGATTAGTGTTAGCTCTTTGAGGCAATGAACACCAGAATGATGNTAAGAGAGACAATTTTAAATATGACTTAGAAAGAGGAGGCAAAATTTCCTTGTTTACAGGGATACATAAAGAACTCAACAACACCAATTTAAATAGCAGAGATTGGGAGGTTGAATGGGACTTGGAAAAGGATGTTGATGATTGGCAGGTCTGCATTTTCACCTCAAAAAGAAAAGTCAGAAGGCTTTTTCCTGCTGCAACACATGGACCTCTGTGGACTTCCGATGTTCCCCATATAGACGATCTGTGTAGAGTCCTGATATCTGATGTCCTGGAGAGATGGATGTCTCTGTCACTAAGGAAACTTCACCCTCTTTTTCTATCAGCATCCAAAAATTATCTATAGTTAAGAACTTATTTGGAGCAGGTTTTCTATTTAAGAGCACAGGTTTTCAGTTTTGGCACTTTATGCTCATCTCTGAAGCTTGCATCTCTCTCTCTGTGCATCTCTCTCCTCTCCACAGATGGTTTCAACAGCTTGAGCTCGCTTCTTTGCAGATGATGCCAGATGCTCCCTGTAACAGGCAGCTTAATTCCCTCTCGCTCACGTACACAGAAACAGGTGATATCAGATGCCCCCTCAACTCCAGGTCTCAGCAAAGTGAGTGCCAATGCACATACACACAAGCAATACAGTAGATCTGCATACAGTAAACAAATGAAGCCAGATATGTTTTCATGAGTTACGACTTGCTGGAAGAACTTAATCTTTCAGTGGTGCCTCCAATGTCCAGTCAATATTTACTCTTTTCTTTTCAACTATTTCTTCTCCTTTGTAAATCAACTGTAAATCGATTAAAATTTAATACTTGAGATTTAAGGGGCTAGTATAAGGTAGTTTGGTTTATATATACATCACAGATTTGCAATACAACCATTTGTAAGGTAAGCATTTATCCCATTTATGTCTGGATCTGTTAGATGTGCTTATTCAACAGTTACTGGAAAACTAATGAAGCCACCTTTTGTTTTGATGAAACAAATTGTGTACATACAACAGTTTCTCTGGGAAAAAAAGCCAAAAAAATATATATATTACCCACAAAAGCTGTAAAAAGAATATGTTCTACTTCAAGAATGCTACAAAGTTAAATATTTTATTTCTTACTGACATTTAGTGCCCACAAAAATGTATCTGCATCATACCTACTCTTACCATGAAAAAAATGTATGAATGCAAGTGAAAGGTGCTAAGGAAAGATCCTCCTCTGCTGTTTATTTTATATCTTTTAAACATTTTGAAGATGTCAAACTTTTTCTCAAACTTGTAGGCAGAGATAACTGATACTCTGAAACATATTAAATGGCAACATTAGTTATTTTGTCATCTTTTTCCACCTTGTTCTGTAAGTGGTCCTACTTCTTCTCAGGTTTAGCTATACAGAAAAATACAAAGAGTTAGATCTGGAGACTAGAAGAAATCTATTAGGGTCTACACAGGTGTAAGGGTCTAAGCATGAACTTAAAATTGCAGGACTGAGGGAATTATGTTCTGATATTAAAAGCTTTAAGTGACCCAAATCTATAATTCCAGTGTTTACTACAGGGTTGGGATGGCTGATTAAATGACTCAGCTGGCGCTTGTTGCTCACAGAATACACAGAATTCTAGAGGTCTGTAGGAAAATACTTTAATTTTTTTTAGTTTCTGCGCTGTTTAAAGACAATTCCTGAATACAAAACATGCTATGGTCTATAATGAGTAATTAACTCTGTATCAGTATCCCAGAAAACAGAAATTATTAAAATAAAACCAAACAAATATTTCATCAAATTCTACCAAAGATTTGCTAATTTTCTGTGAAACTTCTTGACGATAATACTATAATTCAATATGGAGAGATACAAACAAGATGTTTATATTCTCTGGCTTTGCTAAAAAAGTATTTTTCTAAGTCTTTCCAGCATTCTAGACAGTCTGTAACATCATGGGAGGATTAGTCTTAGAAGAGCATTAGATGACCCACTCCTTCCATGGGTCAACAGGTCCTGCCAGAAGACTGCTTCAGCACAGGCTTCCCAGAGGGTCACAAATCTCTTAGAGCATCTGCTTGTTCTGGTGTGGGTCCCCCACAGGCTGGAGGTGC
This sequence comes from Buphagus erythrorhynchus, assembly GCA_013400855.1. Taxonomy (NCBI): domain Eukaryota; kingdom Metazoa; phylum Chordata; class Aves; order Passeriformes; family Sturnidae; genus Buphagus; species Buphagus erythrorhynchus. Next base: position 11,937 of record VZTT01024917.1, on the reverse strand, counting down.
ACCTCTGTTTTCCCTGGACCTCCATGGGCTGCAGGGGAATAACTGATCTCACTGTGGTATTCACCACAGGCTGCAGGGCAGTCTCTGCTCCAGCACCTGGATTGCCTCCTCTGCCTCTGTCTTCACTGACCTTGGTGTCTGCAGAGATATTTCTCTCACATATTCTGACTCCTCTCTTCTTCAGCTACAGTGTTGTTGCACAGAGGGTTTTTTTTTTCCCCACAGGACTTAAGCCTGTAGACCTCTCACTACCAAAACATTTCCATGTAAACTTGTTATGATCAGTAAAACAAGTACCTAGAAAGAAGTGCCTTTGGAATACAAAAAGTAATACTGAGGTGGGCAAAATAAAATGAGAGAGAAAGAAATAGTATTAGTGTCAAAGAACAGATATGAACTGAGGGCTGGTCGAAATCAAAACAGTACATTCCTAATATGACTGCCCAAATAACTAGTGGTTTTCAGTCTGTTTCCTTCTTGCTTTATGACAGCAGTCCTTTTAGCTTATTTTTCAATATTAAACCTGTGAATGTGGAGTAAAAGTGCATAGTGCAGGAAAGTGGTACTCTCAGATGTTTTGCTAGACCATGAAAAGAACTATCTGGAATACATTTAATTGGTACTCTTGAACTTAGACAAGAAGATATCTAAAAGTTACACAATGTTTGAACTAGGTCTTCCTCTTTCAGAAAAAAGTATTGATGATTTAGAAAGTGTCCTAGGGTTTTCTTGAATGCTTTGGAAGGTCCAAGCACACAGCTGGTTAGGCATATCATCAAAAACTTTATGCTATATCTAATATATTTTAAACACATAGGGAATGCCTATCACTAGAGTTGATGTGCTTTTTCAGACCACCTGAAGATATGCAATAGTTTCACCATGTCAGACCTTTAACATGCAATTTATGGGATATATTTCAGAACTTTTTGTTCTAGTTATTTTGGTCTATATAGTAAGGTTGTAGTGAGCACAGAAACACTGCAAGTCATTGTCTTAGCACTGGGATAGTCCAAAGAGAGTATGGTCCTGAAAGAGATTATAGACTTCACTAAATCTTTTTCAACAAAACAGCATTTTCAATAGCAAGCATTAACTCATCTCTAAATCATTTGCATTAGATTCCAGAACCAAAGGAGTCAGATTACAGTTTAAATGTCTGCATTCTTCTTTATTGCACACACATCAAATTCAAAAATATGTTACAGAATTGTCTCTTGGATGAGTCAAATTTACCAATGTTGTTCTCCATGAGTTTTGAAAATAGCTATTTCAGTGCCTTGATAGCATGAAAGTCTCCAGAAATGATCTGAAAGGTAATCATCAACTTAATGGCAAAAATAAAGACCCTTGATCACTGCAGTTATTTTAGAGCAGGCTGGATAGTTGACTTCCTTTCTTGTTCCAAAATAGCTTAGATGTCCATTTAATAAATTCACCTCTCCTGAAAGTGAACCTGCTTCTCAAAATGCTAAAACTATATTAAGTGACTCAGTAAAGCTTTGTTACTGTTGATGAAGCTTTTTTTTGTAAATCATCAACCTGAGGGTATTGTAGCTCAACAAAGATTGAATTTTTTTCCCTGGTTTGATGTTTTTTCAAGGACTAGAATATGAGACATGGTAGTAGTTTGTCATAACTACTCTTTATACTCTCAGTTGAAACTACTCTTTATACTCTCAGTTGAGGAATACATTCAGTGCAGGTAGCTGCCTGTGCAAGCTGCAGGTTGAGCTGTGGGTGGGCAGGAGCCCCCGGGAAGAGGCTGGGAGCTGCCCATCCTCTGCATGACAAAGGACACAGGGACCTGTGGCCCTGCCAGGTGACAGGACACTGGGAGACACAACAGGAGCTGATGACTCCCAGGCTTTGTTCTGCTTAGACTGTGAGGGCATAAAACCTCAGTGATTCCTTTGTTCTGGGTCCTTCCTTGCAGGCATCTTGAGCTGTTATTTTTTTATTAAATTATTGCTCCACAATTAAATTATTTTAAGGATCTGGACATCTGAGACTGCTGTGGAAAGCTGGAGTCGAGCTGGTGAGGAAATCTGGTCTGACTGTGTGAGTGTGGGAGGTGTGGCTGCAGAGGGGCTTCTGTCCCAGCTCAGGTGGTGTGAGTGTGACTGCCAGAGTGGCTCCTGGATGGTCAGACATGGAAGTTTCCTTAGCAATCACCACATATGACACACTTTGGATTCTTAGAAAAATTATACAAAATGTGAATCTTCTTGGAAACAATGGGTATATAAAAACTTGCTCTTGGTTACTCAATATGTAAGATAAATATCTTTAACCAGCAGTAAATCCAAGAAAACGTAATAGTGCAGAAGTTGGTAATTTCATAAAAACTGTAGGCAAATATTCAAGGACTCATAATCACCATCCTGTAATGACTAAAACTTGGAAATGTTGAGCATATGCAGAAGAAAGTGGAGACAATGGGAAATAATGATAATAACCTACAAGAAAACAGCAAATGGAGGAAGGCTGCAAACGTGAGCTGCTGCTCACAGAAAGGATACAGATAAAATCCAGTGGATAAACAATTATGTTGTTGTGACAGAGACATTACCATGGGGTGGGAAAGAGAACCGTATCTATATCCCCTTGGGTTGATGATTTAGTGTGAATCTTCACAGTCAGTTATGGTCTGATACATATGAAATGAGATGGTTTTGCTGACTTTACTGAAACACAGTGTATATAAATACAGAAAAACTAATGTTTCTCAATGACCTTTATATTATTTGCTTTCAAGTGTTTTCTTTCTTTGAAACTCAGTGTATTTTGGAGTAGTTTACCTCAGCTTTTAGTCCTTAGTAGACCTGTATCACCTGAGAGTCAGAGCCTGTCTGGAGAGGAAGATCAATAAAGTACTTAGAACAATGGCAGTGTCTAGAATCTGTGTATAATGAGCATGACAGTGCAACTTCCTTTAACTTATGCTTTTCGTGGTCAACAGATTGGCTGAAAAGCTCCAAACTGCAATATTGACTTATTGAAATTGGAGCAGTGACTAAGGTTCATGTCAAAAGGTAACACTGCAAAAGAAAGCTCAGTTCTCTGTACAACTTTTTCAAGTCTATTTCCTTAGGAACTCTGGCTGAAAACTTGATGAAATGTCAAGTCTTCACAGGTTTGTCCTTAATGAGCAAAACTTCAATTATACTTCAAGGCATCCTACTTCTTTGAGGCTTTTTTTTCCCCTTTCTTGAAACTCTCAGTCTCCAGCTGTTAAAGTTTTTCACAGACCTGGGAGGTATTATTGACTTTCCTTTGCCAAAAACAAAAAAAAACAAAAAAAAAAAAAACAAAACCCCACAAAAAACTAAAACAAAAAAAAAAAAAACAAAACCCCACAAAAAACTAAAACAAAAAAAAAAAAAACAAAACCCCACAAAAAACTAAAACAAAAAAAAAAAAAACAAAACCCCACAAAAAACTAAAACAAAAAAAAAAAAAACAAAACCCCACAAAAAACTAAAACAAAAAAAAAAAAAAAACCCCCAAAAAAAAAAAAAAAAAAAGAACCAAAACCCACCGAAAACCTNCCCAAAAAAAAAAAAAAAAACAAAACCCCCCAAAAAACCAAAACCAAAAAAAAAAAAAGAGAAAAAAAAAAGAAAAAAATAAAAAAAAAGGGGAAAAAAAAAAAAAAAAACAAAAAAGAAACCCGAAACCATGAGCTCTGGGCAAGGTGTGAAAACCGGACTGCTGCATTTTTGCATTTTTTCATCTAACATCAAATTTCTTTATGTCCTAAATCCAGATAACTCTTGCTAATGTGTTTTCAGTACAAATATTGAAAATTTATAGATCCTACCTTCCTTTCAATGTCACAGTTATATATCACAAATAGCAGTAATGAAGCTGAGAGACCTGTCCAGGTTTATACTCATAAAAAAAGAGAAGAGAGCTTGTCTATGGTCCGATTCACTGATTACATAGATTTAAACATCTGTTTTATATTTTTTCTCAAATCTGAATTTTTCTGATGACAATAATTGGGCAAATCAAAACTGTTCTTTTATTCAACATAATACAGCATTATTTTTGCCTCCTTACTATATGAAACACATAACTCTTAGCTATGAAATGTCATACAGTTTTTTAGAGGGTTTGCATTTTTTTATCAATTTCAAATTTTCAAGTTTTAATATATCTATGTAATATTGTATCATACACAAGAAAATAGAAAGTAAACATTAAATGCAATACAATTACAGTAACTTTTCTTTCCACATTGACTATATCTGTTTTTAAGGTGGAGTTTTAACTGGCTTTTCAAAGTATTTCAAATGATCACCCAACATCTTAGGAAATGCACAGGAACACTGACATTTGATCTTACAGTGTTACAGTGATTACAAATTTCAAATGTTAAAATGTACCTGAATTAAATTCATATCAACTTTTAGTGTTAGAAGTGTAAAGATGGGAAAATATGATCTGGGACATGCTTCTCACTAGAGCTACTTCAAGTGTAAGGGAAGAAATGTAAAGAAAACCACAACACAGCACTAAATCAGTAAAGATTGGTTAAGATTTAGTTGCATAACGCAGAGTGTTTAAATCCCACCAGTGAAAGAGAGTAAAGGACTCTAAACTGATGGAATTCCTACTATCTTTTTCATCAGAGTTAACTGGTGTCATATTTAATTACTGGTCAAGTATCTCAAAAACATTGTATTCACAGTATTAAATGGGATATTTATTTAATGGTGTCTGTGATTATAATCTATATTGTCAATGCACCAAATATACTGGCTAAGGGGAAAGAACTATTCTTATCCTCCAGATAAGGAATATATAAATAGTCCATCCTCTTAGTGGTTGCAGTGTGACATGACATTTGCAAGTCTTTTTAGCTCCAACTGGATTTAAAGATTTACAGAAAAGCAAAGCAATTAGAAAAGTACATTCATAATTATTGCAGTTTTAGAAGATGATAGGTGTAAAGAAATGGGTTTTATGGGCTTTATAGGGAGAGTATGGTAACTTATATAATTATTTCCTGACTTTCTGCAGACATTCTGTAAAAATATTAATTTATCCATTCCAGAAAAGTGTTGAAAGAAGAAAATTAAAGGACTTTCATTGTGCACAGTATGGGGTTCAGATCTAAATGTAACAAGGCATGTTCAGTACAACTGCTGTAGTTATACAGGTAACAACCCCATGTAGAGAGTGTTTTCATCCCAAAGTAAACCCAAACCTGTCAATTGAGAGGATTTAAATGACAACACATCCTACTTTTGATGTTGACTTTGATTTAAAAAAAGCATTAAGAAATTATGAAATTATTATCTTTCTTATAAAAGGAAACCTTCCAGCTATTGTCTAATAAATTAGAATATTGATTTGCTCTTTGTAAAAATACGTTATATAAAAAAAACCCGAACTTTTAATAATTCTTATCTAGATTTGTACAAAAGTCACAATATTACAGTCTTTGTTCTTTCAATATTACATTAATCATGTTGTTTTCAGATCCATATTTATTACTCTTAACAAGCTTTACACATAAAGAAATTTTCAATTTTTAAACTTCCAGATCTCTCGTTCTATTGTTATCTCCTCTCACCAGACTGCCAGAAGAAAGAAGACAAATCTCACCCTTAAAGTAGAGCAGGCCAGACTTGAAATTCAGGTACTGTTTTCTATCACGTCAATAAGCAGTTTACCATGTCAATTAGTCTAATGCAAGCAAGGTAGCTCTAAGTTTACTATCAATATTATGTCTCTAAGGGCTTTTTCAGTTAAAAGACATTAACTGCAGACATTAAAAGAAGAAAAAAAGATCATTTCCATGCTGCAGAAAACTAGAGAAACTTCTTCAGGATTTCAGCTGGTATTTGCTTTCTCAGAGTGGGATACAAACATTCTATATAAGATATGATTTTCTAGGATTGTTTTTTTTGAACATGACACAGAAATAGTCCTGTGCTTTGGCAGAAAAATGTTGTGTATTTTGCTCTTTAGAATGCTAGGTCATTTATGCAGGTTTCTCTCTATATATTCTAATCTTTATCATATATTATTAGAAAAAAAAAAGTGTACAATAGAATAAGATACAAAGAGAAATAAATAGCAAGAGATTTTCTGATAAAAACTGAAGAGGCTTCTAACTCTAAGGCATATTACAAACCTTTGGTTATCAGGGTTGGAAATGAGATATTCCTAAAAAGTGAAAATAAAAATCTTCTCAGAAGAAAAAGGATCCAAAAGTTGGGATAACATAAGAAATGTTGCAAGATTCCCAGAATATTGTTTTACTTGACCTGTACATGCTACCCTAGTATAAAATTTGGCTGAAATATAGGGCTAAGGTAATGAATTTTTTGGGAAGTACAGAAGACTTATCTTGTGTTGTGTCTTCCAAAACTCCTGCCAGGCAAATTACTTGTCAAAGAGGAAAGAAACAGTGGTTTTGAGTTTGGGCTATTTTTATTATTATTAGTTTGTTTAGGTGGTGTTTTGTTTGTTTGTTTGTTTGTTTGCTTTTTAAGGTTTGGTTGGTTTTTGGCTGGGTTTTTTTGTGGTCTGAGGTTATGAGGGGTGGTATGTATTTTCTCGGAGCTTAATAAACATATATACAATCTTCAACTTCTGTAATTTAAGCACTAGGAAGGTAATTACAAAAGCAAAGCCCGAGGAATAATTCTTCATATTTATATCTGCTTTGTTTACTAAATTCCCAGAAAATCCTGTGTAAAGGTGAGACCTGACTGATTGCAGGTTTAATTTTTTTGGTGATTTTTCAAATAATTAAAACCAGCTGGAAATGTAAATTGAGAATTAGGTTAACATTAATATAAATTTCTCAGTCATATTCAAGCTAATTGATATTCAACTAATAATGAGTTATAGCAACATTGGTGCCAATTATTGTAAGGAATTAGCACACCAAGTTAGTCTTACAGAGGAGTAATTTTTCATTACTTCTGTTGAGCATAAGCAAAGCAATGTGTTGAGTCAGTTTTTAACATCTTCATTCATTATCTGGAAGAAACCAGAAGCAGCATATTAATTAAACTTATGTACATGCTTAAGCCTATTGTTAACATTTAGAAGGGAATAAAAAGTGACACAAATTTAAAATATACTGTTTTATATAAAATAATTATTAATGTTAATGTTATTTTGAAATAATTTGAAGAATTAGTGAAAATTCAACTGTTAATGTAGAAGAGGAAACAGACTGGGACATAAAAAAGACTTGTCTTCATAAAATAATTTAGAGAGGAAGGGACTTCAGGATATTTCTAGTCCAGCTCCCTGCTCAAATTAGGGTCAATTCTGAGACCAAACTAGGCTGATCAGAGTTGTGTCTAGTCAAACCTTGCTAATCAACAAGGACAGAAACTGTACAGCCCCTTTAGGAAACCCATTCCTGTGTTAGTCACTCCTCATGATGAAATGATTTTTCCTTAATTTCAGTCTGTCACCCTCCTTTTCATAACTGCTCTCATAATCTTTTATTGTTAAGGTCTCCATCTCTCAACTCTTGAGGTTCAAGTCTCATCAAATCAGTTTTTTGGCTCTGAGAAACATTGTCTTGTGACAGGAGGTAGACTTTGGTCACAAGTCGAAGCTCCTCAGTTGCTGCTCTTCCTAGCAACAGTAGTGAACTTCTGAACAGGCTGAACTTCTGCATCTAGGGCTAAGAATTTGTTTCATTTGCAGGGCATTGTTACTTCATTTCTACTTTCTGTGGTGTTAGAGCAGAGAGCAGTGAACCTCACTTACTTCAAGCACGTCCTACCCCACGCTATGCAGCAGGGTATGACATTTCTCAATGTTCTGTCAGGCTCATGAGCTCTAGATTATGAACCACAAATTAATCCCAGTTGTCATGATCCTTCAGCTGCTCATCCACCTGACCAAGAATTCCATTTGCTCCTTAAAAGGAGGCTGTTTGGCAGTCACCTCTACCTGCTTTTGCAATGAAATAGAAAAGAGAAGACTTTTAACTGTCTCTCATCACTGGGATAGATTCTGCTGAAATTTCTGGGTTCATGCCTAAAAAAACAGCTCCTGTAGAAGAAATTACTAGTGTCAAGTCAACAGTGCACCCTGAATTCCTCCAAAACAGGACAGTGGGACAAAAAGTAGACATTCAACCCAGATTATTTATGCACAAATATATTTTATTCTTATTCAGCAGAATTTTTTTGCTAATTCAGTCCAAGATAAATAAACTTCAAAATAACTTCAGAATGCTTT
>VZTT01024904.1:44316-59807 GCA_013400855.1 Buphagus erythrorhynchus | reverse complement strand
AAGCTTTTTGCATCCAACTTTGTTAAATAATAACTTATCTGTCATCTGTTAATGTCTGCTTGATAGCTAAACAGCCAAGTCCTGGCATCACAGCTCGAGATATTTGCTGGTTTAGTGCTGTTGCTTTGATATTCATTGTTGGTTTTGTAATGGCCCTTAAACATTTCCCATGCATATTTGAGCTAGAATGATTCTTTACATAATGCCTTAGAGGAAAACAAGGTTCTTCTAATAGCAATTAAAATTAGCAATGTTATTAGGCTAAGAATTTAAAATTACATATCACTTCTGTGCCAATTCCCTTTTATCATTAAAAAAAAAATCAATTTTCAACAATGTTGTATACCTCATGCATTATACACAACTTCAGTGATTTACTTCTTGTTTTGGCACAGGCTCAGTTGAATGATATAAGAGCTAATTTTGTTTTTCTGCTATAATAGCTTGTATTGTCTGCATAATGAATCCTTGCTGAGTTTCATCAGGAGAGTTATGATGTTCATATACTTCTGTTAGTGAAAAATTTTGTGCTTGTTCTCCAAGAAGTTTATCTTACCTGTAATCTGAAAGAACCATTCATGCAGGTATCAGCTATCACACACCATTCACAGCCAATCACTCAGGTATCAGGAAGAGACAAATCTAGAGATGGGTTTTCTTGTTAGGATGGTGGATATTTTCAAGTGAATGCAGGAAACACAAGTGTGGAAGAAAACATTGAAAGAAGTTCCCAGTAATGCTACACATTTTGATAAATGACACTGTGATGTTTCCATTGACTCATATAAGAAATGATGTCATACTCAGAGAGATGGGCAAAGAAATGGCATTTTTTAGCCAGAGAATGGCAAAGAAATAACAGTGAGGACTAGCAGATCAAGAATTTGAGATATCTGAACTTTTGCAATGTTAGTCCATTTGGAAATATTCCAGAAACTGAGCTCATTTTCTTTTCCCCTGTAAAGATACATTGATTAGATGCATTCAAATCAATGAATGAGAGGGGAAGCTGGGAGACCAGCTTTTAACCTAAACTCTCAAGGTTTATTATGAAGTAAATCAGGCAAATCAGAATAAAGCAAGACTTACTAATAAAGGTAAAGGAGTGCCGAAGATCCTAGCAGAAAGAACAAATGCTAAAAGGGTAGGTGACAGCTGAAAAGCAGTAGAGCCACTGGAAGGCAGCAGAGGTAGGGAAAAGATCCTGTTGAGGATGAGGCACTAGGCAGTGAGGAATGATGGAAGTGTTTGTGTGTTAACTCAGGCCAACAAACAGTGATGGTTTATTTTTTTGTTTCTGAAAGGGAGGCAGTGTGTTTCTGTTTGCAAGTTATCTTAAGCTGTGTAAGATTTATAATAAATGTTTATGATAAATCATTATAGGTTAAGTGGATAAAATCTAACTTAGAAATAAATATCTTTTAATTTATGATGTCTTTATAAGGGTATTATGTGGATCAAGATGTAGGAAATTTTTTTTCATAATAAGTATGTCTGTCTGCCTGGATTAAACTGAGTGTTTGAATCATATATTTGCTGTGTAAGACAGTCACAGAAGGTAAACAATGTCAACATTGAAGACATGTGCTTTGCTTCACGTATTTGAAGTTTGTCATCTGGGCTATATAGGTAGAAAAACAAGTTATAAGTCTCATTGTAGTCATTTCACTCCTACACATGGGATTCCTAGAAGCTATATTGCAGTGAATATCAATTGGAAGTCAGTGGATAAAAGAAGAAAAACTGTTCTCTGGGTCCTGAGTTACTATATAGACACTCAAACAGGGCTTGCAAAAGCTGAAGCCCGTCTTTAGTGCTGAGATAAGGCAAAGATTCTACTCTTTTTGAAATATTTCAAGAGAATTGATATAGACTGCAATGCTGTACAGTGTTTTGGCATTTCCTGTAAATCCCTAACAATTGTATCTATCTAAGCAGATTCCAGCTATGAGACTTAGGAGAACAAAACAGCATGAGGTGAAAGGCAAATTGGCTGATGATATTCTTGATTTTCATGCTGTTCTGGATAGAGTCATTCACAGGTCTCCACCTCAAACATTCTGTGAGAATAAACATTGACCAGATATACTTTGGAGAATTGTTGTAGGCACTGACAGTGTTGATGCTGGTTTCTGCAGAGATATCTTGATAAGAGGGCAGACGAAATACAGTGGGACTAAGTTCCAGCATGACAAATCCAATAATCTAAGATTGGTACCTTCGTATCAGCAGGCAATTTTACTCTATCTCTAATAGTAGTTTGTCATTAATGTTCTGAGGGTATGTAGCAAAGATGGAGCAGTTCAAGTTTAGAGGACAAAGACAAACCTGGATGAGCCAGAGGGATTTTGCTTACATGAATACTATTTGAAAAGTACTTTTTTCATTAGCTGAAGATATAAAAACAACAAAAGGGTACAAACAAATAATGCAAGTAAGTAATAGTAAGGTTATGATAATTTTTCCTTTAGAGTTTGCATATTTCTTAGCCTGGTGAGGAATAGAAATATCACAGAAACTCAATTGTTCAGATGACCTGGCCAATCTAAACAAACATGCCTCCTAAAGGAACCTTTGGCATGAAGAAATAGACAGGTTGTGCTTTACTCAGCACTTAGAACACTGTATCTCAGTGCCCATTGTGGGAGACTTGAAATTTCAGATAAACATCTGTGAATTCTGGGGCTGGAGGAAAATGGATTTTTACATGCCCTCGAACTTAGAAGTTACTCCTGGCCTCAGTCTAGCCTCATTTTCTCCCTTGGAGTGTGCTGGAAAACATCTCTGTCCTTTACTTCTTTTGAGGAGTTGAAGGAAGGGATGGAAAGTGGGAATGAAAGGTTGGTCCATGTGTGGGGATTACTGAGCATGAGATGAAGGAAATGTTAAGAATTATGTTGTTCTGGATATCTGAAGTGATTATCTGGGTTCATATTAATTTCTACAAATGAGAATGAAAGGTATACACTGAAATAAATGTTTTAAAGGAGATTATACCACTTTGAATATATTTCCTTGACTAAAGTTTCAGTAAGGTTGTGGTAAATGCTGCTGCCTCACTCTGAACTTTAGTGTGGAAATGTTTCTAATGTGGAAACTCAACCACAGAAGGAATCTCTTTTCCCAGATCTTACCAACATTGCACAGGAACAATGCAGTTTTCTCTGCTTTAGCAAGATAGAGCTTGTTTGCTCTATTGTGTGAGCCTTTGATGTACACTGGCTAAAGACAGTACAGCAACTAAAACATGAGTCATGTTTTCAAAACATGGCAGTCAGTGCTAATAAAATCATGCAATCATAAAACAGTTTGGGGTGGGACCTTAAAGCTCTTCTTGTTCCAATCCCTCTGCCATGAGCAGGGACACCTTCCCCTAGACCAGATTGCTCAAAGCCCCATCCAGCCTGGCCTTGAACAACTCCAGAAAGGGGCATCCACAACCTCTCCAGGCAACCTGTTCTGGTGCCTCACCATGCTCTAATATAAATCTACCCTTCTTAACCTCAAAATCATTACCCCTTTTCTTATCACAACATGCCCTTGTAAAAAACCCCTCTCCAGCTCTCTTGTAGGTCTCCTTTTGGTATTGGAAGGCTGCTACAAGAGAGACTTTATGAGAGACTATATGAGACTTCATGTCATGTTACTACTGGATGATGTGGAAGAGAAGTGCTGGAATTGCAGCTTCAGTTTACTGTTTATCATGCCTTAGTTGGCATGCAAAGGTGGTAGATCATAAAGCAAATTGCCATTCTTTGGTAGAAATAAAATTAAATTCTAATATTATACAGTTACTGTCTGTCCAGGCTTGCAAAAATCAAGCATTCTGTATTATTTGTTGAATATATATTTGGGATATGTTGTATTCCTTTTTGTGATAGAATCACTGTCATACCTCTTGGAATGACTTAAGAAGGAAGTGTTCTCTTGATGTACTATTCCCCAGTATGATGGTTTAATAAACAGGCTCTGAACATATCCTGTAAATATTCCTATTCATTTCATGGAAAAATAAATGAACCATATGGACAGACAAGAAAAAAGAATATGTTAAGTATTGTGTTAGAAATTGCATGTATTTTTGAAAGTAGTTTAAGGGATTGTTATAAATCTAGGACCACTTCCAAACAGCTTAAATTCCAGTTAAATTTTTGAGTGGTAGTGCTCTCTACTAACAAGGCATCTATGAAGGTCTAGGGTTGGCTAATGGGAGACAACAGGCCCAGGGATTTAGGCAAAATTTACATTTATAAAGCAGATTTCAGAAAATGTTCTAAGAAGCAAATCCAGTTGCAGTGCAAGCTACAACTCAACAGATTATGTGCCCTATGCTTCACTATAAGAAAGTTGTCTGAAGAGCAAACATTTCTGGTGAGAGCAGAAGTTAAATTAATGGGACATGTATTTGCATACACACACACACACACACATATATATATATATATATATATGCACACAAATATATGCTANTATATATATATATGCACACAAATATATGCTAGGGCTTTTGGGAAGCACATTTTGGATACTTTTTTTTTTTCTTTAAAGATTAAATGCTGTTTTAAGATTTTGGACTATGACTTTTTGATTATCTTATTAAAATAAAAAAAAGTAATTAAAAGTGTTGTTTCAAAAATGATGTCAAATGTTTTGTTTAAAAGGTATCATAAAAAAGTATTCAGTGTCTTGAAATAAGGAATTTCATTAAACAAAGAAATATGAAACTAAAGTATTATGACCTTTTTATTCTCCCTAGCCAGTCCCCATTTCTGGCTGAATTTATTAGTTGATTTCATTCAAAGTTCCCTAGTTCCAGTTCTCCCATAGTTAATTTACTCTACACCAAAGCTTATTTGCCTAGTTCTGAAGTCAGCCTTAAATCTCATCTCTTTTGAGGTGACTAAATTTCTAAAAGTTGCAAAACTCAGAGAAGGTAGTTTGGTAAAAGACTTTGCTCTCAAAGACTCTATTTTTGTCTTCAGAAGAAAAAATATTGATGCTGTGATGCCTAGTCAGTGTTGTATAGGCAGTGGTAGTCAGTGAGTACAGTTAATATGTTGTATAATATAATATTTCATATCCTGACCTTTGAAAATTGCTGTCATATATATCCTACACATAGCAAATCTGTTTCACAAAGGTTGGAAGAGTTTCTGAAACATTTTGTTCAATATTAATGTGTGTTTAAGCAAAATGGAAAGAGAGATTTTATGGAAAAGAATGACATTTTCTAGGAACACTTAATTATTTTTGGCTTTGATATTAAAAATATAATGTTTAAAGGGGCTTAAGTTTTTTCCATTCCAAGAAGTGAAAAGCATTAAGGGACTGGAGCATCTCTCTTATGCAGAAAGGCTGAGGGAGCTGAGCCTGTTCAGCCTCTAGAAGAGACAACTGAGAGAAGACATCATCAATCTCTGTCAGAATCTGAAGGGAGGGTGTGGAGAGGATGGATCCAGCCCCTTCTCAGTGGTGCCAAGCAATAGGACAAGAAACTGATGTACAGAAAGTTCCACCTGAGTATGAGGGAGAACTTTACTGTGCAGGTGACCGTGCACTGGAACAGATTGCCCAGAGAGATTGTGGAGTCTCCCTCACTGGAAATACTCAAGAACCATCTGGACACTATCATGTGCCATGTGCTCTAGGAAAAACCCTACTTGAGCAGGGAGCTTGGACCAGATAAGCCACTGTGGTCCCTTCCCTGGGAGTGGGGCATTACCCATTTGTATGCCTGTGAATCATAGAATTCACAAAATCTCTGAATCTACATCCCTTCGAAGTGTTCACACACTTTGAGACTCAAAAAACAAATCTAGATTTTACAGGATGTTACAGACCATAATAACGCTGGACATAATTTCCCCACAATGTTACAGCATTTAGGTTCGATTTAATGCAATGCACAACATTTGTGACTGTTACAACCATCATCCCTTTACTGCATGTCACCCAGCATGGATATTGTGCTTTTACACACAACAAGGTCTCTGCCTGTCACCTGTAGCCCAGCCTGGAGTGGTTCACCCCAGAAAGTCTCCCCTTGTGTTAGGTAGGTCTTGTCTCAGTTTCCCTGTACACATCTGGTCATTTCTTTGTAGCTGATACATGCAAGGGAAACCAGGTAATCTCAATGCCATTTTTTCATTGTGATTCCTAAAAACAGAGAGGAAGCAAAGGAAAACAGTGCTGCAGAAATGAGTTTTCAGGGATATATTCTATCAGCTCATCCCGGAGGTGCCTTAGAGTCTCACTCTGCTCTCTGCCTTCAACTAATGTAGCTGGATAATTATTTGTATTAATTAATGATACTATTAATATTTATTATTATTTTGGCTGTATGTGCAGAATGTATTACATTTGATGATTTAAAAAGTCTTTTAACATCTTTTTCAGATGTTTGATTCCAAAATAACTGAAAGTGAGTTAGTGGCAGAGGTACTACATGGAAGTGTCACTGCAACAATTCTCATAGAGGAGAAGTAATAATTAAATGCCTTTCAAACACTAGGATCCAAGACTCAGAATTGCTTAGTTTAAATGCTGCACCTCCAGAAGCCCACTATAAAGTATTTATAGGATAGAGACCGAAAGGTAGTCAAACTAAGCACTGACAGTCTAAAGTAAATGAAAATAATTAAAGGAAGCAGTATAGTGTATAGCATAATTTATAGAAAAGATAAAAATAGGTAAGGATCAATATATACACTAAATTACATTACATTGGTGACTATTTAACATCTTGTGTCTGTCATGTATTTGCTTTATTTACTGTGAAAGCTAGAAAGAAAAATGATCATAAAATATTTAAGAGTCAATGTAAATGGAAAAAATGTTTTCCCAAGGTAATGGACTCCTCCAGCTATTAGGCAATGAAGCAAAGTGGAAACATTTATTTTCCAGGCAGAAGGCAGTGCTTCTGAGATAAATTTCTGTGATAATGAACATAAGGCAGACATTCACTATAATGAATCCAGAGGTATCTGGTTTTGCCCAGAGAGCTCTGAAAGAGCAGGGATGGCTGTTCTGCACAGCCTGGCTGTGGTGCCCAAGCCCCATTTCCCACCCTAGTCCTGCCGGGCTCCGTGTGCTCAGTGTCCATCTCCAGCAGCATGTTGGCTCCTGGAGACTGGTGCTGGCTGAGAACGTTTCCTTTCTTGAAATCATGTTTGCAGCGTGAGGGGCAGGCTCTGACAGAGTGCTTTTACTGCACAAATGTCCTTTATTTGCTTCCTATGAATGAAAACCTTTTCAACAGAAGAAACTCTAACCCTCTTTCCCAATGGTTTTTGTAGGTGACATTGGTTTCTCCCCCAGTTATTCTTTATGTAACTGCTGCCCACCTGCCCACTTGCCCATTGGAGGGGAACAGTATTTCCCCTCAACCTTCCAAACATCCCTTCAGACAGGCTTTTAATCCCCCTTCCTTGTACATCTCCTGTGCCTTACTCAGCACTTTGTTTTCCTGCTGACTTCTCACAGTTTAATTCTCAGTATCTTGCAGTCTCAAATTTAATGTATATTTGACAGTACAGAGCATTTGAAAAATACCCTGACTTCCCCACCTTTCTTAGCACTTTCTCTTCCTTTAATATTTGTTCAACATTTTAACATTACTTTTATGAATTATCATATTTAAATATCATCTTTGGCTAAGTTTTAATTTTTTTAAACATCTGAACACATATTTCTTCATCAAGTTAAAAAATATTTGCTTTTGCCTTAGTAGTAATTCCTTTCTAATCCCTCAGGCAAACAGTCACTAGCCTGAAAATGTAAATTGGTATATGTGTTTTTGATTTTTAAATAAATATTTTAGTGGGATATTGTCACTAGAATGCATTAGAAGTCAAATAAATAAGGAAATGCAACCTGGTGATACTTCTAAAAATATGCAGGATAAACTTGAGAAAATCAGAATTAAATAAAAGTTTTTGTCACTCTGAGCACTAGCTCAGATCAGGCTCAACTTCCCAAAACTTCCCCTTGTGATTTGAGGTATATGTACCTGATACTTGGACTGTTTGATCTTAAAATGTCACTGAGGCTATTTGTGCCGGGTCATATCACTTCAGACAAAGTATTTATACTCTTCTCCCTCCTTTCCTCTTATCTGATAGGTGGATAGCTCTGCTAGTGCCAAACGCAAAACCATTAAACACCCCTTTTATCTTAAATCACTGCTTTCTTAAATTGATACTATTATCTACATTAAAAATTAATATTGTGGATACAAATATATAATAATAGTAGGTATAAACACTTCTATACTTCCCCAAAGTGCTGTTAACACTTAACAATTTCATTACCCTTGCTCTGTTCTATGGGCACAGTTAATAAATACAGAAATACCTGGGGACTCTCCCTACGTCTGTGCTCCAATTCTGTGATAACTATCACTCAAGTTATGTGAAAACATTTCATGACAATAATAGGACTCAGGCATCAGCTTAGGCAACTTTAGGAGTCAACCTTTCCATATTTTGTAGTCAGATTTGTTTGATTCAATGTTACTGGCCATGTGAAGATTTATGAGCATTCACATGGCAGCTGCAGGTACCTGACCTGGCTCTGCCTGCCCCAGGGTCAGATCTTGCAGCATCGGGTGGCAGGGATGTAGGAAGAGCTGGGGTAGCTGCATGCAAGCCAGGTGGTGACTTGAAGAAATGTGTTGTAGCTGTAGTGAGGTGAGTCTATGCTATTTGCAGGTACTGGGTGAGAAATCTGCTCAGCACTGCTGGTCATAGCATGGGTTTGCCACCTCAGGTCTCAGTGAAGTTGGAGAGACAGTGCTGTTTGGTGAATTGCATTTGGTGCAGGCACTGAAACATTCAGGAGGGTTAAACCAACAATATCCCCATCCAGCTGAAGGCAATAAAAAAGTACAGAAAGGGGAATGTTCTGGAAAACTACTGCAGTCTGATATAAGGCATGTTGCAATGGTAAAGCATTGCTATGCTTTCCTTAAAAAGCAGGAATTTACACATGATTGTCTAATTTGGACCCTTAATTTAAATTTGAACCTGTGTTTTGCATATTTTTTCCTCTCCTATCATTTATGATTCATCCCTTTTAAACATAGTAATGTGCCCTTAGCCCTAGATGAAACCAACTTTCTTGACTGGCTGAAAATCAGAAGTATAATAAACCAAATAATTTCTTAATTATTATTAATATCTATACAACAGAGAACTCAGTGAGTTGAAGATCATCACACAAATAAGTAGAAAGAGAAGGTCTCTGTATGCAAGCTATCTTTATTTAAGAAAAAGAAATCTAAACTACACTAGAGGTCACTGCAGGTGAACCTTAGAAATTCTGAACCTCTGAATTCATTTACAGGAAGCTCAGAAAAACTAATGTAGACTGCTGTAGTCACCCTTACCTCTTATTTCAAAATTTCCCCCCATTTAGGTAGGGGAAAAAAAAAAAGGAAAAAATCAGTTCAGCTCTTGCAGACATATTATTGTCTGAGAATATTTCAAAAGCTGTGCAGGCTGGAAATATCTACATGAAGGAGAGCAAAATTTAAAACCAGTCATTGTAGTCCCAGGCTAGAACTTCTTTTCCTGAGGGACACAAAGGATAGCCAGCAAAGGGCCCCCAGATGACTGAATAAACACTGCTCTGCAGTTCCTTATGACTATAGGTCATTTGTTTTGTACTACTGTGGTCATGCTTATTATTCCCATGGTGCCCAGGAGGCCTAAGCAAGGGTGAAAATCCTATTCTGTACCTCTAAACAGCTACTTGGAAAGACAACTCCAGATCCAGAGAACTTCCTGAGAAGAGATTGTATTTATAAGATGAGTAAGGTTGTTTTCAATAGTGACAGTAAGCATACTCAAACATACTCTCACAAATACACCATTATGCAACTAAATAAGATGTTTTCCAGGTAAATAAAGAAACATATATATTCATCTCAATATAGGAAGCCATAAGTGTCTATCTTCTGCTTCTGAAAATTCAACTCTATGTACATGGAAGTAGAAAACAACAGCTGGGAGGGAGGGAATTTGGAGTATAAAAGAACACCAGACCCAGCTGTAGATTTGCATTCTTTGACATCTGGTGCTGAGTAGACACTGGGGAATTCTGTGACAACATGAGATTTTTGCATCTGTCAGCTAAATCTAGCAATTCTCTTTGGGACAATTGCATGGATGAAGTTGATCTCAGAGAGCTGTTTTAAGCCAGAGAAAATAAGAGAACTATATCTGATTTGGACCTGCAATTCACAGAGCTGGCAGGTTGCATGAATTGGAATCACACATCTGTTCTGCAAGAATTTGCAAGATAGCTTCCATAAAATACCAACATGTTTAATTTCAGGAGTGTTCTAACTTGGGGCCACTAAAGCCTTTTGGTGAATAATGAAAGGGGTCAAGAGTGTGTGCCTGCATGTGTGTGTGCGCACATGTACATGGGTAATTCAATTATAGGACAAAAAAAACCTATAAAGTTTTAAAAATGGACTTTCAACACTTCTCTGAAGATTATTGGAAAATCATACTAAATCTAGATACTCAAGGAAAAGAAGAGTTGTGACCATATGAAGTAATCCCCTGATCTGAAGTAATCCTGCCCTTACCTTTGTACTTTTGCCTCATTCCAGTGCAGCTGACCCTTTTTTTTTTTTTTGAGATGAGAAAAAATCTTGTGCCTTATGTCAAACCAGTTTGTGGTTTACATGCAAACAAGGAGCCAGAGTTTGAGCACCAAAGACATTTCACGTCACTGCACATCGTAAATCCTCATGTGCTCTCTTATCATTGACATTGTATAGTTTGACACTACACATTGTAAAACATCACTGCCAAATGAATCAGATCACTAATTCATGGAATCTTACTTTAATCTCTGCTTCACAGTAATTGCCATTCTTAAGAAAGGAGCTACTTAATTTAACGGGATTCTTCTTTGTATGCCACCAGGAAAAACACACACCTCATATGAAAGCATTTAACCTCCCTTCCTCACAACTCTGGATAACCAGGGGTGGGTGTAGACAGGGCAGATAGTGGTGCTGTGAAGTCTGTGGCTGTGACCCTTCCACCTCAGACATCTGAGAGCAGACACTGCAGCAGCCCTAATGAAAGTGCCCTTTCTCAATGAACTCATGCTTCACAGTCCCTGCCATGGTATATTGCATAATGTGGGATGATGCAAAAACGATCTGCAGTGCAGAAGATGAAATAAGTCTCCTTCCTTCCTTCCCTCCTTCCTTCCTCATCTTCCTCTCAGATAGGCTGCTTGAATTGCTTTTGTTTTGGGATGACCCTTGTTCCAAGTGATTTCTGCACCAAAAGGAAAGCAAAGTGCTTTTTACAGCTGCTGCCGGTAGATCATGTGTGTGGACTCTTCAGATATAAGTCAACAGGACCATTTCTATGCTGTTGTCTAGTCCTCATTATCTGCACACACTAATCAAATTTAAGCCATTTTCAGATACAGTGATTGAACAAGTTATTGTGTTAGAATGTTGTTCTTTTAATGACAAGTGCCATTGTGCTATCGACATGAATATATGAAGAAATACTCTGAACTGCTTTGGCTCCCAGCTGTCTCTTTGCAAAGTAATCTTTGTGCTACACATGGGGTGGGAAATGTTTCTGTAATACAGCCCCTGACCCCTTTAATTACGGCTTATTACCCTGTGAAGGAAAAAAAGCAACTAAAGCTCTTAAATACCATATTAATGACAGCTATAAATGTAAATATTACCTTAGCAGTGCTGTAATGGAGTCTGGTACGCTGAATAAAAGTCCACAATTTTCTAAAAATATACTGCCATGTAACTATGAAACAGACACAGGTGGAAGCTTACCAGGAGAAAATAGGCTTGGTTGACAACTTGTGGCTGACAAATGTTAAAACCCAATTTCTGAGAAATTCTCGGTTATAAATCAGGCATGAGAGAAACTTTGCTCCCTTGAGACAACTGCCAAGTTTTTGCTCTGGATATAGATGCAGTTCCTTAAAAACAGAATGTATTTACAGCCTGTAAGATACCTGCTATTTTTAATAATGATTCTCAACAAGATGACAAATATTTTTGTTTACATGAGACAGTGTTGGTATGTCTGTGTGGTTTTTTGTGTGTCCATGTGAATGTAACCCTTGCACATACTATGCAACCTGTGGTGGCCACAGTAGGTGGTATTCAAGTCATGTAATCAATTATGTCTGGGCCACCCTAAGGCACAAGTCCCAGGGCGTGCACACATCAACCTTTCTAAAACTGGATCACGAGTTTACAACACTGACACGCCTAAGCAAGGGACTGACATTAACCTCGTGGTCGATTTAAATCATTCCAGGCAGTCTGTTTTGAATTTCCAAATGTGCCGTACTGTTCTAATGAGTTAATTCATTTGGTATCCATTTCCTCCTGTCAGCTGCTTTTGGAAAATAAATTGTGCATTGTTATCTTAGCCTTGTCTATCCTATTAATGGTTTAGGAAATGCAGCTGAAGATTATCTGGAGTTTTCTGTGGCAGAGGTTGACCTGTGACAATGTAATGATCAATCACATCTTGAAGGAGTCAGAAACTGCAAAATCATTATTCATTTTGTTTTCTGTCTGCAGTGCAGTTTTTTAAAAAATTGTTTTCCACCATATGTGCAGAGGGGTAAAAACAAAACTGTTGTCCAGAATTTTTGAAAAACATACATTTCAGTGTTTAAATGTCATCCACCCAATGAGGGTGGATATAGCAATATACTACATATTCCACATTTCCCAGCAGTACATTAGAAGTCTTCTCTGTTGCCTTCTTGTTTGGTGTTAGTGATTATATTGGCAATACCCAGATGGTTTCAGCTGTTTTGTGGTGCCCTGTTAGGCTAGGTGTGAGTGGGGAGGGATGAAGTGCTCCCAACCCCACAGCATCTGACAGTGCCAGACTCACAAATGAGCATTGTCCAGAAGTGCCCTGGTGTTCCCCAAGTACTCATCTCCTTCAGCTCCCTGACACAGCCTTCACCTGCCAAATCCTGTCCCCTGCTTCCCAACACATGTTAAAGATGGCAGTACTTGTATCTTCTAATTCACTTTGGTGAGATGCACTGCTTTTAACTGGTCCTGCCTGGGTTTAGAAAACAAAGCCACCCAGGAGGTCTCTGATTCCTGTTGAAGAGCTGGAAAAAGTCCCACAAGAGACAGTTCCTGTCTATTAATCTATTAGTTGGCAACGGTACCCTTCCCTGCTCTTTCCAATCCTACCACCACTTCCAAAAACTCACCATTTTCCTTTACACATATTCCTCAGTCTCCTAGCAAGCATTTCAAATCTGCTATTCTATGATTATTCTAGCAACTAATTTTTAGAAATGCCTAGGCATCTTTGCTCCCTAGTGTTCTGTGTTGCCCATGTCAGCTTTTTGCACTGCGCTGTATGCTAACCCCACTGCAGCACACAGCACAGTGTTACTCGTGCCCACATTCTCCCTTCTCTCCAACCACAATTAGATCATCTCAAAATATCTGTACTGCTCAGAGGCTCTAGATCTGATGTGAGGGTTCATAGATTAATTTAGCACAACTAGTTTATCTTGGGATTTAAACAAGCTACTATTTTAACAGCCCTGAATCTTTTTGGCTGTCCCTCTGCTGAAGTCCTATGCTTCCCATAGGATCTGTGGGAATAAAAAGTGTATAAAAAGAAAAAGAAGCACAAAACTCTTAGCCTTTCAGCCCTTCATTTCCCTGTGACTTTCAGACAGTTCTGACTTGCAGACTGGAGAGACTCAGAGTTATTTTTTATGAGAAACAGATTGAATGTGCAGGTTTTCATTGATCTCAGTGCAAGTGAAGTTCACCTCTCTGAAGAATCCCCAAAGAGTCTAACATATGGTGCCAGGAATAGTCGGGACCTTGTACTTGAGTCTGTTTTCTCCTGCACTTCCTCTCTCCTCAGCATGTGGTGGAAAGACCTCTTTATTTTCCCTCATTATGCTTTTCATTGCTGCAAATGGCTTTGACCATTTTAGCCTTACTTTAACTTCAGGAGCCCTGAGTTGCCCTTTAATCCTGAACTGAGGGCTGAGTGGGAACAGAAGCTGCTTACACAGTAGTGAGGAAATCCATTCTCTGAGAATGAATTCTCTACAGCCTCACGTGGCACTGCCTGAGCACAATCCTCACCAGCACTGATGTGATGTACAAATCTGAGCTGGGCCAAACAACTTGCACCCTGTGCACATCCGAATTTCCATGTTCTCAGAGTGTTCCACAGTGAGCATAAAAGCCCCCTCCCCTGGAGGTGCTGGTGACTCTTGGATGGCTCTGTGTACCTTGTGTGGCCTGCATGTGCCTGGCTTTTTACTGGTGTCTGTGGATAGCTCATACTTCCCCTGATGTTGAAGAGCTGCAGCTGTGCAGCTGAACGATACTCCAGGGAGAAATGGACCACAGTTTGATGTTCATAAATAGCCTCTCAAATCCAAGATCTGTGAAAGAAAATGCTGTCAGTGCTTCTATTTCAATTTTATCCTTATGTTTTAAAAATTATAACAATAATAAAAAATATCCTGTGTTCTCTGTAACAAAAATTGGTGAAGTCCCAGTGGAGTCTGGGCAATTGCATTAAATATGCCAGCAAAGAATTTGGCCCATGAAGGGAAAAGAAGTCTCAATAATGTTATACTCTCAACACGAATATTTATTTTTCTTATTGCCAGTACCAAAAGATAATTTTCACTGCTCAGAACTCCGACTGCAGTTTTTATTACCAACAATATAGCTTTTAAATAGAAAAATAGAAAGTATACTATCATAATTTACAATAAAAGTATTATTTTAGCCTTAATTTTCAAGTGAAAAATTACCAAACTAAATTTCAGATAGCATTTTATTATGTGCAAACCACTGTTGATATAATAACTTCTATTTTAGGTTGCTAGCAAAGAAAAGAACAATGTGACCCATTTAAAAACTGGCTCACAGAAAAATATCAGCAAGCCATTTATAATTTCTGTTTAATTTTGGTGATAACTACCTTTTGATGGAAACATTTCTTTGTTACAAAACTAACAGTAGCACAGGATGTAATTGAACATAACACATGTGCTTTGCAATGGTACTGAGAAATGGACTTTCTCTTTGTTGCCAATTGTTTGGAAAATAAGTAAAAAAAGGGAAAATTCTCACCTTTGAATTCTTCAGCAGATGGAGCCGGATTTTTGAAATCTCTGATTAAGAGGCAAATCACACTCACACAGCTAGATTTCTGCAATGGCTGGATACAGCTAGATAGAAGCAATCCAAGAGGGCTCTAGAGTGCATTGAAGGACAATAACATAAAAATAATATTACAATAATAATAATAATAATAATAATAATAAATTTTCTGATACAGGTGGCTGAGGAGGTGAAGAGGAGATGCTCTGCAGGATCTGATTTTCACAAACGAAGGTGAACTGGCTGGGAATCACAGAATCACAGCATCACTAGGTTGGAAGAGACCTTCAAGATCATAGAGTCCAAC
>VZTT01024904.1:18827-35392 GCA_013400855.1 Buphagus erythrorhynchus | reverse complement strand
TACTTACCAGGTTCTTGGAGAGCCCTGGAGTTTTACAAAAGCTGGCTGTACAGATCCTCAGTCTGTTTTATAATTTTTAACAAATACAGGAAAATGTTATAAGACATAAATAATGTTAGCATTATGTAAATATTATAGAAAAAATAGAGAAATGAGATAATTTAGATAATTTATTTTGAAAAAGTAGCAGGAAAATACAAGAAATATGGGACTACAGTCATAGAAACTTGATGTAGAGGACTAATGCTAGTGACAATAGTTTTATTAGAAGTGTGCCTTGTCAAAGAAACCTATAATGAGATTACAGATTTGTTGAGGCATATGATTTGTAAAAAAAACTGATTAAAAAGGAACACTAGGGCTAATTCAAATGAATGGCATTTTAGGTCACCATAATGCAAAGTTATAATGCAGTCTGTCCACATTCTGTAGACTGCTCCTGGATACCCTGATTCACAAAGAGGATTTAATGTTATTACTAAATTGCAGCAAACAAGAGAGCCAATACTTGATTCAACAGCAAAAAAAAGCCTAATGTGAATCCTAAATGTGCAGATAAAAAAGGAATAAATGTGTACCTAGAGGTGAAACAAGAGCTACACAGGAGAATTCCAGTGTCCGTATTTTTAATGTGAAAAATGGGAAAATGTGCAGAAAAAAGTTAAACCCAAGATATTTTGGTCTTAACTCTAGTAAGTGTTAATGAGCTCCTTTTGTTTAGACCTAACAGAGGTGGCCAGACTTAACACAGGTGAGTACATTAGAGAGAAAACACAAAGCAATAAAGGCTCTCCTGTCAAGGCAAACTAGTATAACGTGAACTGAAAGTTAAAGCCAGAAAAATTCAAATTAGAATTGAATACCCATTAGTTAACACTGAAAGAGATTAACCACTGGAACGAACTCTCAAAGTAATGAGTTCTTCATGTCTTGACATCTTCAGGTCAGGCATTTCTGAAAAATATTCTGTGGCTAAACACAAGTTATTATTTATTGATAGCCAAATAATTAACTTAATACATGAGCAATTGTGCAAAAGGTAATAGCTTGTGATATAGAAAGACAGATTGTGCTCTGAATGTAGGATTTCATAGCTTTTCCAGAACAGGGCACATGAGCACTTTACCAGCTAAGGATGTTGGCACGTTGCTAAGTGAAACTTAATAGAATGAATGATGAACTGACACTCTTCTCACCATCATTTTACAGACTCAAATATGTTGTTATCTCCTTGCCACTTCATGCTAATCAGTGCTTCCTCTTTCTCACAAGCTTCCCAGCTGAAAAGCCAACACCTGTAAGCCAACACCTGCTTGTGCTCTTCTAGTGAAAAAAATGATCAGGCCCATTATTTAGCTCATCCTCTCCTTTGATTTTAAACTGTAGCAGGTATTATATCTTTCCCTGATTCAGTGGTTTCCTTTGAAACATTTAATTTGCAAGTGGTGGATTTAACATCTATCAGTTCCACTGACAAAGAGCCACTCCTTTTCAATAGCTATTAGATGAAATTCATAATCCTTCAACAATCTCATATAATGTTAAAGATCTGAAATTATTACAGCTAGGTAAATACATATTTATCATCTTCTTATTGCAGATTTCCCCCCTGAGCTTCCCATCTTCTTCCTTTAATTAGCATCTGGGTGTATCATTAGTTTTGCTTCCTTCCTAAAGAAATAAAGAAATAGGAGTTTTGCCATGTCAGGGCCCTTGATTGTCTGCATTCAATTTTTTGCATTCTGTGTTTCAGAGACATCTTATTTCATCCTTTAACTGCCTTTTCCTTTTAGCCCAGTAGCAGGAAAAAATCTCACTTCCCTTCTAGTCCTCTGTTGTCTTCAGGAATTCACTTTACTTTTGTGCTTACTTTACTTCATCAGCAATTCCTGTTGTCTCTACTATTTTTTTGTAATTATTTACACATTTTTTTTCCCAGGACTCCATCCTTTTAGGGGAAGGAAAAGCTCCAGGAGACTACGTAGATTACTCTCTAATTTTTTTAGTGTGCCCTTAAATACACTACACTTTATTATTATTTCTTCTGTTCCCTTTTGATGGTAGTTTTTTCAGTCCTTAAAAACGACTTTCTATTACTTGTGTTTTCTTTAAAAAGCTTGACTTTTTAAAAACACTATCCCCCTGTAGTTTTAGTGTCCTCAGGCTGTATGTCTAAATTCTCATGGGCAAACATAATAGTCCTGTTTTACACATTTGGACACCGAGAGAATACACACCAATTATGCCCATAGGTTTGTGGCTTGTTCCCGTTTTCCCCTCATCTCTTGGGCAGGTAAAAGGTATAATGCAATATTGTAGAAAAATGTCTGTAGACACTTGCAGATCAATATGTTGATCTTTAAATTCCCCACCCAGACCATGCACGTTGTAAAGTGAAACATGTGAAGTGTGTTTAGGGCCAGACTGCTGTCCTATTAGCTCCTAAAACCAGGAAGCACAAATTTACACTTACAGACCATAAAAACACACAAGGCCATGGAAACCACTCTTTGGTGTAGATGTAAGGGGAAATTGGGATTCAGCTGAGATATTTTTGCAATGTTTGCAGGATGGCATTTGCCAATGTAAACCTGAATTGCAAAGATACAGTGTCTTTCACTGTGAATAGTTTATTTTTCTATATAAATGGCCCCTTTTTTTGGAAATGGTTTCCCTTTACCTTTTAATCTTGGACTGTTTGAAATACCCAACCAAATTTTCCGTTCTGTAATGCATTACTACAGATGAAGAAAATAAAAATAGGCAAATATTATTATTCCAGAAATACTGGAATATTATTCCTTATAATTAACTAATTCCTTTTAAAATGTGCAGAGAGATTTTCAATATTGGTCCATATAAGCTTGTGCTTTAAAAAAAAAAGAAACTCTGTGCTTACACTTCTAAACTTGGAAAAGAATCAAACTTACTTGAGAGCGTAATCTGGCAAGAAATAAAGATAGAAACAAGACCACGTGGGAGATGTTTGCTGGTCAACCTCATAGTCAACACAGGAAGAAAAATAGGAAGCCCTATTCACTGGAAAAACTAGATGCTCCAGGTCCCTTCAGCTGCCTGTCTTGCTGTATGGACATTGCCTTTTCTTTCAGGACACCTTGGCAAGAACAGAGTGCAGAAGCATAAACAGACTCTGAAGTACCTCAAATGGGATGCTCCAATATTCCATCAAACAACTACCTCGTTATCAAAATATTAAATCTTGCATGCCCTCAACTACTCTATGTTGGCAGCAACATAATAAAGAAAAAAGTAGATAATACAGGAAATATGGTAATCTCAGAGTCTGAATTTCTCATCCCTTCCACCAAGGAAATTACTGTCAGCTCTGTGGCTGCGAAGAGTCATGCAGGTAGGAATGTACAGTCTAAAATAACTTGTATGTAATTCTGCTTTTCTTTTTTCCCATAGATTTCTTAGTAATCTGTACAGTTCTCTGCACTGGAATGTCCCTTTTCAGAGTGGTGAAAGCAGTAAGTAAAGTTGTGGACATGTAACTTCTTAAAAAATGTTGCCAGCCATTAATGACAATTATCACACACAAATTTTTCAGCGTTTGGATGGAGAATATTGGTTCAGGCCCAGTTTTCCCAGTATATACTTTTCAAGGTGTTTGGGGAAGATATATTGTCTTTTGAAAAAAAAATAAAATCACGTAGAACAAAAAAAGTATATCTAGATATAGAAAACAGAAGAATAGTTGCTTGGGATCTCACCAGGATTAAGTATTATACTAACCTTGTTTCAAAATGCCATTTCTTGTTTGACAAAAGGAATGTCAGGAGACTACACTGCTTCTGAACTAGTGTTGTGTGAGTTCAAAGAGGAACTATTAAGCCCTGGATCTGTGCCTGAGCTTTTTATTCCTGGTACTATCAAAGGGTGTGAGCATTAATCCCAGTTAAACAAGAAGTCAGCATGTTCCACAGAATCAAAGGGTGACTGGGATTCAGGGGAGAGATGTTCTGCTCCTGCTTCTGTTGATGAGGTGTTATGTCACTTACAAAGGTTGTGTTGACTGAGCTTCTCCTACTTTTTGCTCAGCAATTTAATATTAGCTTAGGGGCCATAACTATACCTATCTAGATTTTTCAGTGTGTTGAGCCAATGTAGCAAAAATCACGGGCAATGCGTTTTTACAGAATAAAGAGTGCATTTATATGTATTACAGTTATATATTTAACATATTTTTATTGTAAATTCAACTATTGGGAGCTTCTACACTAAACAATTTTACGTTTGCCTAAAAGAGATCAAATCCTACCGATCTTGAACAAATCTTAGATCATGCCACTATCTCCATCTGATTGTCTCAGCCCTTTTACTTGGAGCTGGGTCCATAAACAAATGAGTTGGTTTGTGGAGAGATCAGTAAGGTCAATATCTGCATTTGGGATTGGAGTTTAATGTGAGGGCTCAGTCCCATGCTCCATTTCTTTGTGGAGAAGCGAACTCCTTTGTAACTTACATACTTCACCATTAAAGAAGTCCCAGGAATCTTCAGTGGAATCTAATCTGTTGATTAGATCATGCAGTGCCTGACAGATACAAGGAAAAAACAGGATATTTGCACAAAAACTACTCAGCAGACATATAGGAATAAAGAAATGTCAAATATTCAGTAAGGATTTACCTGCTATGCCTAATTTTGCAGAGGGATATGGAAAGAATTGAAAGGTTAAAAGGAAGGGCAACAAATATATGGCAAAGCCATGAAAAGAATTTATTGCAAGACAGGAACTCACAGGTCTGATGAAGTTGCCTCTCATAAGCGTGCACGGCAAATTCTAGAACAGACATCCCACAGGAAGGTTACTGCAGGAAAAGACTTAATAGAGAGCATGAAGGAATGAAATACTGTATTTCAAGGGCTAAGGGAATGAACCCAGCCCCCTAGGACTGTTTGGTTCATTTCCAAAATATAATACTCCTTTTGAAGAAGAAAATGAATTTCCAGTCAGATGGACCAGAACTGATGATGATTTAGGGTAATGTTTTTTTCCCCATGTGGTTGAACAATGATTCAAAGGAATCTACATTAATAGAAACAGCTGGTGTGTGTTTTAAAAGTGAGTAGATGATACAATTTTAACAACTTAATGCAGCCAGTTAGCTATGGGAGATGGGTATGCGTATACAACGTGATACCTCATGTGACAAAAATGCATGTTGAAAATATCCGAGTTTTCTGTTTGTACTAATGTCAGGTGCTCAATATATGAAAAATGTCTGTTTTGGTTTTTTTTCCTCAATAAACTGCACCGTGTTGTAATTTGGGCAGTATGATACTGCAGAAGGAAATACGTGTTTCTTCTCTGCTCTTGAAAAACCCAGCCTGGTAAAGTCTACTTCTTGTGCCCTATTTTCTTTTCATATTGCATGCAGCTCATGAACCAGCACTCTCTTGCTTCATTAATGAAGTTTCATCTCAGTCCTTCTTTTCATCTCACACTCACACTGATAATTTCTGCTTCCCTGTCAGTGCTGCACAGGAATCACAGGTACTGCTGCTGAGTTGGGGATCACTGAAGCATGATAAGCCCCACACTGAGATCAAACCTTGTGGATCAACAGCACAGGATCAAGATGTTATCATCTTGGGATACCAGAATTCGGGGAGGTCTGGTCACTGTCTTTAAGTGGACTAGGATGGTAAACAAAGGGCACTTATTACCACTATTGTAATGCTATTTGACTGCCTCTGTTACCTTTTCTTATTGCTGTCAGGGATTGCAGACTGTCAGTACTATGTTCCCGTTTCCCTTCCTGTCACAGATGCAAGTTTTTTGGGCCACTGCCTAGAAGAGATCTCTGTAACAGAGGTCCCTTCTGTCCTTTTCTCCCCTGACAGAATGAATATTCTCTAGTTCCACACATGGCTGTTTTCAAATGAGAATGAAGACTCCTTTCATAACCTTGAAGTGAGGCATCTTCATCTTGGGGAGAGAACTTCCTGAAACCCCCCATTTTTGTATAATTTTTAGTAGGAATTGATGCCACATTTATTCCTTTATGATAGAAAGGGCAGAAGTGGGTTCCCTTCCTTATTCAGGCGGCTTCTTTATCCTCACTGAGGGTCTCCATTCCTCCACAGAAGGGACACAGTGCTCAGCAGTGAGAAGTAAACACAGTCACAGAATGGCTGATGTTGGAAGGAGCTTTTGGACATCATTTTGTTCAAATCACCTGCTCAAGCACAATACCTTCATGGATGGAGACTCTCCAATCTCCTGGGGCCCTGTGCCAGGGCTCAGTCATTCTCACAGTAAAAATGCTTTCCCAGTGGTGATGGGCACAAACTGAAACATGGGAGGTTTCAATTTGTGCCCATCACCACTGGTCTTGTTACTGGGCCCCACTGAAAAGAGCCTGGCAGATCTTTGCATCTTCCCTTTGCGTGTTTGTACACATCTGTGAAATCCCATTGAGCTTGCTCTTTTCTACACTGAACAGTCCCAGCCCTCTCAGCCTTTCCTCATAGGAGAGATGGTCCAGCACCTTAACCATGGTCATGACCATTTGTTGGACTCCCTCCAGTGTGTTCATGTCTCTCTGTACTGGAGCAGCCCAGATCTGAACCCAGCACCCCGGGTGTGTCCTCACCAGTGCTGAGCAGAATCATCTCCCTCGACTCGTTGGAATTGCTTTGCCTAAAACAGCCCAAGGTACCTTCACCTTCTTTGCGGCAAGGGCACACTGCTGGCTCATGTCTGACCTGCTGCCCAGCAGGACCCACGGTGGGTGGCACCCATCCACCCAGTGCCAAACTGCATTCCAGTCAGGCAGCCCCTCCACCTGTCCCTGGGTTGTTCCTCCCCAGTGGCAGGGCTTTGCCCCTCGCCTTGTTGAAGTTGCTCTCTCTGGGTGTCCCCTGCTGCACAGAGCGCCTGTGCCCAGCTGGAGGGCAGCGGGAGCTGTGGAGACACCCACCCACTATGGGCTAGGGAAGCAGCCTGCGGAGGACGGCGAGGGAGGCTGAGGGGAGCAGCGTCCCGCCGGGCACGCCCGCTGCCACCTCACCTCACATCACCTCTCGCTCGCCGCGCCGCTGGGACAGCGACCAGCGACCAGCGACCAGCGCCCGGCTGCCGGTGCTGCCCGCGGCCCCCCGGCCCTGCCCCTGCCCCGGCCCTGCCCCGGCGCTCGCCGACACCCGCGGGCGGGGGCGGAGGGCGGGGGGAGGTCCGGGCGCGGAGCCGAGCGCCGGCAGCGCCTCGCCCCGCACACGCTCGCACTCGGCACAGCCCGCCCATGGCTGACAGGAGCCTGATCGAGGGCGCCGAGCCCCTGCCGCGCCGGGAGGAGCCTCCGGAGTGGGGCTACGAGGAAGGTGAGGAGCGGGCGGCGACTGCGCCGGGGAGAAACTTTGTCCGCTGCAGGGGAAGGAGGCGGTGTGGGAATTTCAGTGGCGGGGTTCGCTGCCCGGCCGTCCTGAGGCGCCGGGAGCGGGCAGCGCTGTCCCGCAGCGGGCGGCAGGTCCATCCATCCGTCCGTCCATCCATCCATCCATCCATCCATCCATCCATCCATCCATCCCCACCGGCGGGAGGGCAGCGGCCGCGGGGCCGCCGGGTCCGGCCGAGCTGCCCCTTCCTTCCCTGGCCCGGCAGGCTCTGCCGGGTCCCCCCGTAACCGCTTTTCCCTTGTGCCTCAGGAGTGGAGTGGGGGCTGATTTTCCCCGATGCTAATGGGGAGTACCAGTCGCCCATCAACTTGAACTCAAGAGAAGCTAAATATGACCCCTCGCTCCTGGAAGTGCGTTTGTCACCGAACTACGTGGTGTGTCGTGACTGTGAAGTGATCAACGACGGGCATTCGATTCAGATTGCCCTGAAGTCAAAATCAGGTATGCTGAAACACGGCCTTGATTTTCCCGGCTAAAGGTTGTGTTGCCTGAAGACTCACTGTACTCATGTCCTGGAGTGTAGGAAAAGCAGCCTTTCCCAGCAGCGAGCAGTTGTGCCCATTCAGCATGGACTATGCCCGGTGAGAGTGTTGATGTTGACTTTGGTAGGAAGAGGAGCAAGTGTTGCAATGGGAGCTGCAGATTTTGATGCCAGACTGGATGGTCAGTGAGATCGCTTCGAAGCATGCCCAGAATTTCCTCTTGTGGTGGTGGTATCCAATTCACTGGCATTAACAGCTGTCTGCACTCAGAAGCAGTACAGACTATTGCTAAGACAGTGTAGTGCCAAACTGTTCTGTACAGCTGACAAGATTTGTTTATGGTTCAAAGACCATGTAAGCTAAAAGTGTTTTTTCCCATTAATTTGAGTGGGTTCTGAATACTAAGTACAGAATTGGGTAGCTTAAGATAGATACACCAGTTATACATGCTTACAGTACTGATGAGGACCAAGTAGAAGGCAGTCCTCATTTCTTAAAGGATGACATTTTTGGTGTCACTCATCAAATATGATTTAGAAGCAAATAATAAAAGAAACCATTCAAACATAAGTGAAGTTGCAATATTTTATCCAGACCTTGCATCTGGGTAAACTATTCTGTGTGAAGGAGGCAAGAAAGTTGGGAGGAAAAAAGTCCATTTTGCTTTCCAACACTGCAGTAGTTCTTACCATGTATTTGGAAGAGCCTCCATGTTATTCCAAACAGTTTTAGCTAGTAACAGCCCTTTGGGGGCATTTAAGCAGCTGAACATTGTTAAACCATGAGATATTCCAACTTTTGTTTCCTTCTGAGAACTCAGTAGTACTGGGAACTACAGCTGTGCTAAGTGAGGGAGTCAATTCAGTTTTACACAGTTTTTTAGAAAGGAAGGGTTTGTTATTTTAATAATGATACTTTCCTTTATTATTTCCTTTCTATGATAATTTCCATGTATTTTTGCAACACAGAACGTTTCTTTTCATGGAAGTTTGCAGGTTTTCAATGAAAGAGAGATGTTGTACTTCCAGTCAGTTTTACTGCCTTCATCAGAAGCAGAGTTCTTTTCCCAAGGGATAAGGTTCTCTCTGCAGGATCAGGAATTCTTGAATTCTCCTGTGGAGGAAGTGAGACTGACCACAAGTGACCTGATCATTTGCATGCCAAAATGCAGCTCCTTCCATCCTGCCTTTCCCAAGGGCAGTTTGTAACTTAGTAGTGATAATTAATAAGATGGCACCCACACACCTAAATGCCTTTGCAAAACCTTGAAGAGAATTAGAAAAAAGGAAAGACTTCCTTTATACTTGAATGCAATGTGATGCCAGATGGATGAGTCTTGAATTATAAGAAAATGTGAAATAGAGAAAAAGTTTATGACTGAAGTATGGAATTATGATTTAGGAAATCTTGGTTTAGTTTCAGCTTTTCCTTAGATTTAATGTTACGTAATTTCCCATTTTCCATTTGTAAACTGGGAATAATTTGGGAGGGAGAAGACAGCATTTACTAAACCTACCAAGAGGATAAAATAGTTAATAAGCTGTGTTTGAACCTGGCTTCATATTCTGGCCATTTTTCAGGGATTTCAGAAGCTCCTGCAGTTTCTTTTCCTCACAGGAGATCTCTGATGACAAATCCATTTAGCCAGATTATTTTGTTGGGCATTATTGAGCACCGAATGCTTTTGAAATTCTATCCAATTAATGTGCACAGTCAAAGAAAAATTTCTTTATGGAAAAAAGTAAACTGATTAAGATACATATTAAAAATAAATTTATCATTACTGGTGAATGTTTTTATGCTTTAATTCAAGACGTGCAGTCCATATGGAATTCTCAAATCCTTCTCATTATTTAATTGCAAACATTTTCACAGCTGCTTTCATTTTGATGGTGGAATATGTGTTGTGCATTAAGTGGAAGAACCATGACCAACTATGAAATAGTTTTATCATGGGATCAATGTCCTAACTGAAGCCTTGGAAATAAACTCTTCAAAGCTCCTGGAGATCCAGAACTACATCATATAGAGAACATTTATTCTAGTTACAGTTTTTCTCAGAGCAGTTTTTTAAAACAGAAAAAATGCTCAATTTTCCTAGTTGAGATTATTATTATTATATTATTGTCCTAATTGAGCACTAATTGAGTATCATGATTCTTTTTATTTCTCTAGTTTTCTAAATACTTCAGTGGGTTGTTTCCCCGAGTGTTCACATTTGTAGATTTTCCTTTTAGGGGATATAGGTATAGACAGAATATAGATAAAACAAAGTTAAGAAGCAAGTCTGAATCTATAACTTCATTTAGGACATTCCATTTTAGAAACTCTTAAGGCTGTTAGATTAGCTGTGAAGAATTATTAAAGGAGGATTAATTGGAATATTTGACTTTTTTTTTTTCTTCCAGTGTAATTGCTTATGAAAACCATAATTGATCTGTTTTCTTTCAGTTTTTTACAGTTACATACCTTTGGTTTTGTGTTTGTACAGTTGTAACATGATTCAATTGCTAACTTATGTTTTAGTATTGCACTACCTCTTGTGCTTCAAATTGAGGCTGTATAGTTTATGTGTCAAAATAGCTGTGTATTATGGAACTAATTCCCTAAGGCTATATTTCATGCAATTAAATAATCCTTATCAATTATCAGAGATTGTAAAAGATTAATTCCAAGTCTATGAAATGTAAGCTAGAACTTAATGGATTCTGAGGAAGACTGTGAATGCCCTTAAATAAAACTCAGCCCTGCCTAGAAGCAAATATTCAATGATTTTAGTGGGAAGTTACCTCCAACTTGTGGTGTAATGTTTGATCTAAAGCAGATTCAGAAATCCCTGGGCAAAATGTTTCCCTTGATTAATTCCATAGCAGATTGGGCCTCACAGTTGCTTGCTTTTACTACTTCTGGTGGAAGTCTCTATTAATGCAGAAGTAATGACTATATACATTTTTTTGTGCATGTGTTGTGATTGTGGACAGATGCTTTTAAGAAATTCCAGATGTTTGAAAAACTGAGGTAAGGAAAACCCATGGCTGCCTAGAAGCTGTTTTTAAGCAAATGATGTATGCTGTGTTTTCTCTGGTGTGTAGGTTTGATTATATTTTGGTATGGAGGCGTACAGTATCGCAGAAGCCTGACAGGTGGTATATGACTGAACACCTTTACCTAGCAAAATATTTGCAATCAGAAGTTTTCTATCCATTTCTGTGACCCATAGTAAATATAGATGATGGAGGTTAAACATTTGGATAACTTGGAGGTTACTTCCCAGTTCAATTCAGAGCCCCTGCCATCTGTTTAGAGCACACAGTTAATGTCTTGATAAGACAAATAAACATTCCCTCTTCTGATGGTAAAGGTACAATGCTTTTATTTGGTGTTCTGCATCATAAAACTAAGAGTTCAGTATGACAGCAGTTTTACTGTTTTTATAACTGCCTCAATTACTGTTCTGTACCTGCAAGGTTCTTCAGGATTAAAGGTGACAAGTCTGTCAACTTAACTCTCCTTCCCTCTGGTACTACTAATAATATAGAAGACTGCCACAAACTCCGTGTTGTATTTGAAGAATATATTCAGTGTTTTGTCTGCTTCAAAAGACAAGTTCTTTACCACTTATCTTCTTTCCCAGTGTTAATAGGGGGGCCATTGCCTCGGGGACATGAGTTTGAACTACATGATGTTCGATTTCACTGGGGGAGAGAAAACCAGC
This sequence comes from Buphagus erythrorhynchus, assembly GCA_013400855.1. NCBI lineage: Eukaryota > Metazoa > Chordata > Aves > Passeriformes > Sturnidae > Buphagus > Buphagus erythrorhynchus. The sequence continues at coordinate 23,772 of VZTT01024904.1, read as the reverse complement.
GTGGCTCTGAACACACTGTTAATTTTAAGGCCTTTCCCATGGAGGTAAGAGTGCACTGCATTGTAGAACACCTGTGAAATGCAAAAGATTTTATTTCATAGCCTGAATTCTTGGTAGCCGAAAAGTGACTTCCTTTTAGCTCTGCATGCTTTATTATTTTTTTGCATGCTTTATATTTCAACCTCAAAGCTATCTTCCTGAGGTGTGCTTTAGTGCAGGTAAATTAGGATATGCATCTGGAATAGAATGCCTCCAGCAGTCATCACACCATATGATTAATTGGTCATAAAGTTAACTTGCAGAATTATTAACTTCTTTCTTATTAGTGTTCTAACAAGATCTGCCATTTCAACACTTCCTATGTCACCTTGACTAATAGCTATAGATGGGGAGAACTAGCCACTGGAAATATTTCCATGGTGAGTAATAACAATTTAGGTCAATTTGGAGTAAGTGTAGAGCAATTTGTTCATGAAACAGCTTTACATACTTGAAAATTGAAGATTATGTGATAGTCCTCTGTATGTTCTGCAAGATCTGAAAGAAGTACACTCTTTTGAAATAAAAGCAAAATGATAATGTAGTCTTACAATATTCAGTTCCTCATGGAGTTCGTGTCATAGGCAACACAAAATGCTTAGTCCTTCTTCTCCCACCCTCCAGCAGTGGTTTGTTGTACTACTTCACTTCCCACTGTCTCATTGCTTACAGCTGTCAAGGAATGGCTTGGAGTATTCCATGGCCTCTGGGCTGCAAGACTACTTTAACAGATACCAACCCTGATATTTGGTGACTTTAGCTTTGCATCTTTTATTTCACTTGCTGTGCACTATTTGTTTTAAAGAAACTCAAGATTTTTCAGAGTTCTTTAAGTTTTTTTTGCCTTATTTATCTATCATAATCCCTCATGAGTCTGAAACTGTTTATTTTTTTCACTGTGCTCAGTGCTAGGAAATTTATTATTGTAGTGTTCATGAGTGCCGGACTGCTGGAATAGAACTGTCTTATGGAAAAGAATATAAAAATACTGCAGAAATAAGTGTAAAAATCTTGTGGACTTACATCATCCATCTAATTCTTAGGGCTGTTCAAGTACTTTAAGAGTTGTGGGTCAGATTTTGGTCTCTGCTATTTGCTATTTTGTACTGGTCTATCACAACTCCCCATGTATAAACTTAGTCATATGGAGTTTTCAGATTGAATTGAGTCAGATCATAGAATCATTTAGGTTGGAGAAGACCTTTATGATCAACAAGTCAAATCATAAACCTGCCATAATACTGCCAAAGTCCTCTCCTAAACCATGTCCCTAAGTGCCACATCCATGTGTAGTTCCCCTCTGCAGGTTGATTCCAGACAGGTCCTGAAAATGCAGAATTGCTTGAATGGATAAGACTCATCAACCAAAGGGAAAACAAGGGAATGACTTCTGCATCCTGCTTACCTGGCATAATATATACATATCACCTATGCTGAGAACTGTACTTGGGAATCTATTAGGGTTTTCTGTCTCTTTGTTTATTAAAGATCACTTGCAAAGAATCTTGGTGGTGTGTGAGAACAGTCTATACATAATCTGGAGAAAACCTAGAATTACCTACTCCAGATCAGTCTAGAGAAAAATTTGCTTGACCCAGAGATACAAAACAACAAACTTAATAAGTCATGAAGGGATTTCATTCTTCACCTACTTTAAAAGCAGTACAGCAGCTGCACAAACAGAATTCTGGCACAGTTGAAGAACATCACCTGGAGGTGAACAAGCCAGTGTTTTTCTGTTTCCTGCATCTAAGCAGCTTTCAACTAAACTCTAGCTTCCAAGAAATAATTATTGATGCAAAAATCCTCTAGCAGAAAAAATGTGACCCATAATGCACTTTAAGTACAGTGTGAATGTTTCATTTTGTAAACAGATAAATTCTTATGGCAGAAAATGGCCAGTTCATTATCTTCTGCCCCAAGTTGCAAGGAAGTACAGAACAATTTTTTTGACAGATGACCTGCATTTCCTTCTTCTATATGCACAAAGAGCTGTTATATTAATTCCCTCTCAATTTATCCAAATGAAGTATTATATTTGAGCAATAATAAAACGGGTGCTTGTGGCCACTGTAAATGTTTATGTAGCACAACTGAGACTCCAGAATGAAAGATTTGCTGTTTCCATTCCTGATATAGCCTTAAATCATCATATTCTGAATGCATATTTGCCTTGATTTCTACTGGGTTTCACAGATTAACAGAATATCCTGACTTGGAAGGGGCCCACATGGACCATCCAGTCCAACTCTTAAGTAAATGGCCCATATGGGAATTGATCCCACAGTCTTGGTGTTATAAGTAGCATGCTCTAATTAGCTGAACTAAGTTTGTGGTTACTGAACACAAACATCAATTGATGCCTATTTTGGTTACATCCAAGCAATCTACTGTAATTTATGCTTTTGTATAAAATAAGCTGGCAGTTACCTGTGCATCCGAGCATGCCTAGAAATATGCTGAGCACCAAGTGCATAAGTTTGGCTCTTTTTCAAGTGTAACAAATCTAGTAGGTCATCTTCCTAAGGAACTAGAAATTATTTCCATGGCAAATGATAGGGATTCTCTTCTCTTTGTGAGAGGAAAACGAGATAAGCAGTAATATGAAAATGAAAGTTCTTGCTTTAAGTGGGTACATTAACAGCACAACAGGTTGGCCTAGATTACATACTCTATTACTCTATTTTAAATCCTGAGCAGTTCTACAAAAATCAACTTTTAGATTGACGAGATCTGAAATGACTATCTGAGACTAATTATTGACTGGAGCAGCAGTGTGGTTTTTTTTAGGGCTGAAAACTATTCAACTTTATTTTATTACACTGGACAAAATAGTTGTGAAGCAGCTTCAGATTATCGTGTAATGACCTTTGTAAAAGATTTTGAAAAAGAGTGTACTTTTTCAAAGTTTGGAAGACTAATCTTCAGTTATTTCCTTAGTCTCTTCATCTTTGGTACCATAATTTCTATGAAAGAAGTTTGGCAATATCCTGTATTAGTTGTGTAATAGCCCATGTTTCTTAGTGCAAAAATCCATTATTTCTTACTACACAGCTGGGGTCTTTGCCTATGGTTAGGATATGTAGTTTCATGGTGAAGTTGGTTAGATTACAAAGCTTGTGTAATCTCTGGGACAGCTTCTTGAGCTAATACACATTGTCTTAAAATGTTGTTCATGTGTCTTGGAGTCCGAGTTCTTTGGATTTTTTTATTTTTATATGAGGTTCAGCAAAGATGTGTTTTCCACCTTCCTTGATTGAAGAAACCAGAATTTAGCCAGTGCTTTCATTTTCACTGAAAAATCTGTGTTTGCAATAAGTAAGGAAAGCAGGACAAAACAAAAATATTTGTCAAAAGTATATATGGTAACACCTCTTCTTAAACCAAGGAAGAGCAGAGGGCTGTAGGTACCAATACTTCTCTCTTTTTTTCATGAAACCAGAGCATGAAGACTGCTCTTGTCCTTTGCCCAGGAGTTGGAAGGAAGCATTTGAGCAACGTTCTCTAGAAATCCTTCTCACCAACTACTTCCACTGCATGTAAAAGACTGCTACTTTGCCTTTTGGCCAAAGATATGTTGACCATGACATGTGCAAAATATTTAGTAATGGCTGAACTGAGAGACTGTTTCTTGCCAGCAAATGGAACGGGGTACCAAATATCTGTGCCTTACAGTACAGATTTCCACAAAGCAGTGAAATCCATGTTTACACATGTGATTTACCTGAAGCTGATTTAGGTATAGGAAAGAGAGGAACTATTTGGCATCTTTATTCCACTCCTTGGTGCCAAGAGTATGGGTTGGAGAAGGAGGAAAAGCAAATGAAGAGCTAATGAAACTGACTCTTTCCCTTACCTCTGATGTATAACAGGGAAGAGGACAGGAATTGCAAATTGCTGCTATTTTTTTTTTTAACAAAGTAAAATGAGAGCAACTAAAAACGAGTCCCCGTTGTATCTGATCTCTGTATAAACATGGCATGTTATAGTACCAGGCTGAATGAACTTACAGTCAAAAAAGAAATGAAGTCAAGCAGGAGAAAGTAAATCACATGATAACATCAATACAGGTTTATGGAAAAAAATTGTTTTTACTACTTCTGAAATGAAGAGAAACAGGGAAAAACATAAGGGGGCCTTAAAGTTGTCTCTTCCTCTTAGTCAAATAGTGGTGTGGCCAAAGGCAGGAACTGACCATAAAGGCACAGTTGTTTCCAGGCTGCTGCTCTGAAATAAAACTGTATCAGGGAAAATAAAAGGGATCCTTTCACCACTTGNGAAAATAAAAGGGTTCCTTTCACCACTTGAAACATAACCAGGAGGATAATTCTCTGTAATCCATCCTCTTTAAAATGTAGGATTACATTAGCTGCAAACCATGTGAAAGCTCTCAGTAGAAGTGGGTTGGCAGAAAATAATTTAAAAAATGTTTCCAAGATGTGCAGGAAGATTAAAAACTATTATTGTCTGTCCTACATTTTTTGAGTAGCACAGAAGAAAATACAGCTGCTGGAAGGACCAAAATCAGTTCTGGACAGGAATAAAAAAACTGTTCCTTTCTGTTGCATAACAAGGAGCAGACTAATTAATTCTATAGATTTTTTCAGAGTAACTGAAATACCTGCTGCAATGAAGGTAACATAGTGCAAAGCACATATCCTACCCTCGATTTGATTTAAACCATGATGTTTTCCTTTGTTAACAAGAAATGGTACCAAAAGCACTCATCTAACAGAGTTAAAGCTTCAGGGCTTTAGGTTAGGCTGTTAACATAACACTTACCTACTAAAACCTTTACAGTCTTCACTGTGGGGTTTTCTCTGTGCCCCACGGGTATCTCTGAAATCAGGTATCTGCACACAGTGCATCCCCTTTCCGGCATTTCTGGAGAGAAGGTATCATGCTT
>VZTT01024901.1:9511-28290 GCA_013400855.1 Buphagus erythrorhynchus | reverse complement strand
TGGATATTTGAGAAAAGAGCAGTCCTACTTCACAAGGGCAGCACCTGCCCTGGCACAAGGCAGGACGTTGGTCCAGTTTGGTCAGACCAGAGGGCACCTACAGTGGTCAGTGTCAGGGCTGTGCTGCAGCAGTGTCACCCCAACCCACACCAACCTGTGCACATCACACAAAGCCTCACAGGGCAGGAAAACCACTGCTCTTACCTGCCTGAAAAGCCAGCTTGGATATAAAACACAGGCAGGTCAGTGTTGCCTTAGACTCCAAGGAAAAAACTCAAACTAAAATAAACACCCTGAAAATCAAATCACGCTGAGACATAAATACAATAAATACAGGACTGTATTTACAATTCAAGAACCCACCCATTTCTGGGGAAAACATTTTGCTAAAGTGGGGGGAATCTATCTCAGGTTGTCTCCTCATATCTTTTAAAATAATTTTCTCCTAATATATTTTAAAATTGTTTAGGTTGTCATAATCAGCTGGAAAATAGAAAAGGTGTCCCAGTCTCTCCTCCCTCTCTGTGTCTGTGCATTTTGAGCAGATGCAACAGAAACTGGGGACCAAAAAAGCTTAGGGAGGGAGTTATTGTGGGTATTTCAGTTCCCAGTTCACCTTCACCTCCCAGCAACAAGGTTTAAGAATAACTGGATTAGTGAAGCTTTTCCTTTGACTATTAGGAATTATTACACTGAGCCTTTTGGCAGCCTGGGGAAAGTAGTTAAGAACTCTGTTGATAATTTATCATCCTTAAGGGGGGAAAAAAGCCAACAAAAAATCTCACACCATAACCAATCTACCAGAAACTCATTCTAAACTAACCTTTAAGTTAAACAAAACCCACCTACAGCACTGCAGACCTTCCTGAGGATCCCCAAATCCCTGTACTAAAGCTGCCAGGCAGCATTTTCACAGGATCCCAGCAGGCTGCTGCACCAGCAGCAGCTCATTTTCCCATTTTGGGAAATTTGCCTGACCTAAAGGAGCTCAGTGACACCAAGTGTCTGGATAATGCAAGGAAGGAACCAAGCTCATTTGGCCACAGCTGTTTTTCACAGGGGATTGTGCTGGTGCTTCATTTAACTCCACAATAATCTGACAATGCACCTGGCTCCAAACTGCAAAGCCACAGCAGAAGTGCAGTTCTAATCTGTGTCCTATAGGTGCCCATTTTTGTGTTTGAGGAAGTTTGGAGTGTTTCTTAGTGAAGAAATTGCTCCAGTGTTCTGAGGCCACAAAGGTGAGCAAAAACCCCACACAAACCCCACCAAAAACCCCACAAAAACCCCACTCCAGGCTCCTTTAATCTCTCCCAAATAGTGGTTCAGACAAGCCCTTGCATTTCCAACTTTTCAGCAGTCTCAAGCAGATTATTGACCTTTCTAGTCTTGGGACTTACAGACCTTTCTACTCTTGTGGACAGAGAAGAGATGAAAATAAGAGGATTTGACTCCTCAGCAGGTTTGCTCTGTTATTTCTGTCCAAGACAATGAATTCCCAAAGTTTTATCTCCCTCTACTGGTGACTTTTTGTGCTCTCCCCACACAAGACAAACCCAGAATTGATTCCATCCTTTGTCATGGAATGGTGACTGTTTGCTGCTTCAACAGGAAGCACATGGCAACAGAAGATAAGCTGAAATTAAAGTTGTAGTTATTAAGTATGTATTTCTAGTTATAAGGCTGGAAGTGGAGGAAGTGGTGGAAGTTTAAAGTTTCACTCTAGGTAACAAAAGTTCTGGTTTCAGCCTGCTTTCTTCAATGGAGGGGATTGGGAAAGGGAGGGCAGGGTGAAGGAAACTAACCCACAGATATTTAAATGATTGAGACATTAAGAGGGTTCTTTTTATTTTTATTCTCCTTTACATGATAGATACATTTTTACTGGACCTTCAAAGCTGGGTGGTTCAGCTTTCTTGGAGCTGGGTGTAAAACACATCCAAGTCTGAGCTGCTTCAGGTCAATCTTCAATTTTTTTTTCCTACTTCATCACAGCTGAAAATCCCCCTTTTCCATTTCCCACCACAACTTATTCATGATTATCCATCACATACTCATCAAGGAGCTGCAGAGATGGGAGCAGCCAACTTAGAAAAACTCCCGAGCTCCAAAAATCATGGCTGGGCTGGGAATTAACATCTCTGATGTTAACATCAGATGATTAACATCATCTGAAGAGATCAGAGGTTATTAGGTTGCCAGGAGCCAAACAGGACCCAGGCACATGTGCAGAGGAATTCCCAGGCTGGCACGTGGAGACCAAGCTCTCCCCAGGACCTGAACTCATCCCTCTGGAGTTTACACCAAGCTAATCCATTAAGCTGCTTATTTTCTGCTGCCTCATTCATAATACATCCTCTAAAGCCAAAGGAAAACACAAGGTAAAAATAAAAGAGGCTGATTGCATTTAAGAATTTAAATCATTTTATTGCTTTACCTGCCATTAGGACAATCTATAACAAAAGGAATATAATATAATATATTAGCACATACAGTAAATCAGACTTAATAGAGTCAGGTAACAATACAAAAATGGTCCTCTGGTTGACTATAGCTTCCTAGGGCAATAGACTTCATCAATTTGCTGAAGATAGACTAGCAAAAAATTACTTCTAAAGCCCTGAATGTTAGCTAAGGCAAAACTATGCCAATTGTGGTTTCAAACATATTGAAATTGCACACAAACATGTAGCTATAACTGTGTTTAATATTTAACTCAGACTTAGCTGATTTATCTTAAAATCTTGTAGGTAAAACTACAAAAGGGAGTAAACAGCAAGCTAAAAAGATGCAGTAGTGAAACTTGATTAGAAAGCCTTATATAAAAAAAATGTGCATTTTTCTGTGGAGCTCTAACTGGTTTACACAGTTTTTGGTGCTTTAATGTAACACAAAGAACACATACGAAGAAAAAAAACTGCAGAGTCAAAACTTAAGAAAAAAGTTTTACCCCAAAAAAAAAGGGAAGGAAGAAAAAAAAGAACCAAAAAAAGGTAGCATTTGCTTATTCCTTAAGGACTCTGGGAGAAATCCTCTATTCAACATCTCTTGAATAGAGAACTCAAACCACAAGCATTTCAATCCCCTTCTTGGGATTTCAGTTTCAGAAATACCCTGAAACCTTTTGTAAAGGCTTGACACCTTCAGTATTACTCTGCACGAATTAGCAGATTCTTCCTGATTCTCTCCATACCTGGGAAAACACTGGATTTGCATCCACTCCACCTCAGAAAGGAAATAAAACGAGGGCTCCATCCTTAAAGTAGTTGCACAACAAATGCCAAACTGCTTGCTGTCACTCCCAAATACAAACCTATGCTACTTGATATAAATTACAGTTTAAAGGAAACCTTAAAAATTGCCTACAATTATTGAACCATGGATTTCAGTAAAAACTTTTGGGAAGTCTTGGTGAGCACAGAGCAATGGAACACGAAGCTGGGAAATACTGAAATACATTTAAGACTCCGCAACAGATTGAACTTGGGGAAAAAAAAAAAAGAATGAAATGAGTGTGGTGGAAATTCATAAGCAAGAAAAGAGAATGCACCTTTTGGCTTTGAATTAGATTTATAGTGAACCATTTTTAAAATGATGAACTGATAGCTCTAAGAACTTAAAACAACTGAGTGTTGCAGGAAAGTTCAAACATTCAGTTTTTCTGCCTCACATTCTCTACCAAGAATAATGGAGCTTTACAGACCAGCAATCTTGTCACCTGCAACTGATACTGGCCAAAACACTCAGCATTTATTTTCCCTGGTAACAAAGGGTCACTGGAACTGATGGTGATTTCTTACAAGTCAACTGAGGATTAACAAAACAATTCACAGGGAAAATCAAATGTTTGCTTTCAAGTTCTACACCAATCTAAGCACTCAAACAGTACTAACAGCTGGACAGCTGCACCATTCTTACACCAATCTATGTACTAGAGACCAAAGTCAGGCATTTCATGTAGCATTTGGTTCTTGCCACTTGGAACAGGAAGAGTTTGAAATGGCAAATCTACGGCTGGAGAAAGAACAAGTGAAAAGGATCAGTTGCGGCAAGTCAGCAAATGGATCAACAACTGCAGGAGTTCACCAGAACTATTAACCTGGAAAGCTTCTGATTTACACTTGACAGGAACAGAACTATGCAATCTTAAACCAGCAGACACAGGAACAATTATACTGGTAAATTCCAACTGTGGCTTTCTTAGCAGCTGATGCCTCACGATTGAACCCAGGATTACAGTACCCAGAAAATGAAAATGAAACCCAGAAAACCCCAAGCCCCAAGAAGCTCAATTACAAGGGTAGCTCTCATGTGAAAAGAAATACAGCAGGTGATGACCACAGCCTTAAAATCTGTCCAATAATTTGAGAAACACCTTTAAAAGAACATTTTTTCCCCCCTTTACTGTCACCTCCTCACTCTATGGCAATGGCGTGGTGCCAGGAGGTCTCTCCCTCGCTGAAGCAAGGCTGCACTGGCCTGAGTTGGACACTGGTGCACAGAGAGAAGCAAACGTCTCCATTGAACTTTTTTTCTATTAATTTAATGGGACAGAGAGCACAGAAATAATATGCTCTAACTTAATGACAGTGCCATGATAAGCAGTTTATTTTTTTCCTTTTTTTTTGTTTTTTTTTTGGGGTTTTTTTTGTTTTTTTGGTTTTTTTTTTGTTTTAACCGGACAGGAAGCTGCAAATGCCAGTGGTGATGTGGCTCTGCACAAGGGGAAGAAAGCAGTCTGCATTTGTGAAGCATGGCTTGGACAGGGAGGAAGGTTTCAGACAGACAGTGATACAAAACTGTTGTACTGCTGGATGTTCCTCTTGAGGATATCAGAGCAGGGCCCCAGCACACGCTCGAACCGGGGCCGGTCCAGCTTCACACATTTCAAGGGGCCACGAGCCACGACGGTGGCAGCACGAGGACGGTTCATCAGCAGAGCAATCTCACCTGGGACAGCAGAAACAGCAAACAGAGTTACCAATCAGTGGGAAAAAGAGGCACAGAAATTACCCTTCTCCACTTCAAACTGCAGAGAAGGTAATTCAGGCTTTAGCACTGCTTAGAACAAGTACTTAGCAATTACGTTAAAAGCAACGTGAAGGCAGTTTTTAAAAAAACCCTACTTGATGATTTTGTTATAAAAAAGCCTGTCCACATTCAAGTCTCTCTGAAATAAAAGCCTAAAGAATTTTCAATACTGTGTCTGTTTGAAGAAAGGTCATGTTTCAATTTACTGTGCAATTTTCCTAGCCAACAAGGAGTTATTTTTCTAATAGTACTGCTCAATTCTGGTGTTTCTAGGAAACTTAGGACAACAAGAGCATGGTTTTGAAGTAAACAAACAAAAATTCATGCACCAGACAGAAGCCTTTGACCCATTACTTGACAGAATCAAGACTGACTTTGTCATAGGGGCTGTGGAAAAGGAGCATTTTGAAGTCCCACTGGATCTCCATTTCTTAAGTTTTGTACAAATATGCCAAAAGCTTTCTTCCAACATATTTGGAAATGAAGTTTTCAACAAGACCCTGTTATCAGCAACAGAAAACAGACCCTAAGATTCCTACAACAAGCATGGAAGAAACCACAGTAGCAGCTCCAGGGTTTTGTTTGCTTGGTTTTGGACTTGAGTTCTTTCCATGTTCAGGACCGAGGAAAGGACTCAGTGCTCCTTGGAGAACACTTTTGCCTGCATTATCAGAAGGGATGTTTCAGAAAGAAATGAGGAAAACTTTTCCTCTGTGTCCAATTAAAACTCCTGAACTCAGCAGCCTCCAAAAGAGAGGCTTACTAAAGAATAAAGAGGTTCTAAGGGAGAGTTAAACCCCTGAAGGAAAGGTCTGCAGCACCTGAACACGACTGTGATAATATTTAGTTTTAGACTGGGAAACGCAAGAGAACACAGAGGGAAATATTAGAAAATATGAATTGATACAGAATGAAGTCTAGTCCTAGATCCTGAGCTAAGCAGGCCTATGGGCAGAGCCTGGGCACTCGTGTCCATCCCAATTCAGGCATTGCAACAGAGGATTTGCTGCTTACATCATCTACAGAGCTGAAAACCTGGACAACCAAAAGGTTTTAGCAAGAGGAAAGAGAGGAACTACCTAAAAAATGAGAAAAATGTTAGGGGTTTTGAGAGGGAGAGGGCTGTATTTAACCATTAAACAGCAGTTTATGACCAGGTTCCCTTCTGACCTGGAGAACAGAAGGCCAAGGAAGGAATTTTCTTATCCTCCTGCTGTCTTCAGCTGTGTAATGAATGACTACAAAGACAAACCCAGGCTGCACAGGGAAAGACAGAGTGAAAGCAACAGGCTGCAGAACAGGAAATTCTTGTCAGGCATGAAGGAAAAAACCTCTCCACAACAAGGCTGGTTAGACAGAGAAAGAAGCTGCCCAGAGAGGCTGTCTGATCTCCATCCCTGGAGACACAGGAAACTCAACTGGACACAGCCCTGACGAATATGAAGTAATTTCAAATTTAGCTCTGCTCAGGGCAGGGAGGTCAGGCCAAATCATCTTTTACAGTAAAGTGGTGTGGAACAATCACATCCTGTGTGCACACCTAAGTGCCAAGTGACTCTGATACTCACCCAACACTGAGAGCAACCACAGGAGTCCAAAACAGTAATTAAGCAAATCCAGCTTATCTCTACCATTGACACAGCACAGACAAAATGGTGACAGTGGTGTCTGCAGCCACAGCTGTCACAGCATAACTCACCAAAGTAATCAGAAGGTCCCAGTCTGCCCACTTCAACAAATTCCTCATTTTCTGACCGGCGCTGTAACACTGCAGCTGTGCCCTTCAATAAATGACAGCAGTCAAACAACTGGAATTTCCAGCATCACTGCAAACACTGAATTACACAGAGAATCAGCTGCTTTGTAGAAATAACTGTTACCTCAGTTTAAAAACCACCTCACACTCCTTGCACAGTTCAACTAACTGCTGTATAAGAACAACTGCTCCTCTCCTCTCTATGCATTAAACATCTTGAACATTTACATATCCACAGCAGTGACTTCTTCCTGGTTTTCCTCATGACAGTAACAATGTTATAGTATGACTAGCAAAAAACCCAGGAAAAACACAATACCTAAGTCAGAAGAAAAAGACAACACTAGTAAGGTGTTTATCAGCTATCCAGAACAGGTCTCTAAACTCCTTTCAGTCAGAAACTTGCTATTTTTTTTCCTGGAAGTATCATTTGTGAAAACAGCAAAACTAAACCCAAGTTACTGCATGTCCAGCAAGATTGTTTTTTTAGGGATTCTCTGGAAGTACATTCTTGTGTTTTGTTCTTCTCCAAGTGCCTGCTTAGGGACACCATAAAAAAAAGTCAAGTTCTGAGCTTTTAATTTTGAGCTTGCTTACCTCCAAGATAATGAAGAACTCATCTCCTGGCTCTCCCTGGACCACAATCTTCTGGCCATCCTCAAACAGTACCGGTTCCAAGGCATCAGCCACAGTGAGACGCTCCCACTTGTCCAGAGATTCTACAGAGGGAAGAGTTCATTACTAGAGGGTCTTCTCAAGGCACAAATTAAACCTTTTGCTCTGTATTTATACAGAGGTCAGTGTATTTCTGGCTGCATTTGTGTATCAGTGATCAAGACCTGAATTAGAGTTATTTTGGACTGATGTAGAGAAGCAGTTGTGATGAATTACCACAACAGCCTGTAATCATCATAATGCTGGGTAACAGCTTCATTACGATGTGGCAATTGATTCCACTCCAGAACAAAAATCTCTTCACTTACCCAATATAGATACTTTACTAAGGAATTTTTCATACATATTTCTCTTTCTCAAAGTATTTCCCTATAAAAAAAAGGAAATGACACAAAGTAACTTTTCTTTCTACTCTAAATAAAACTCCAGACACAAACAAATTTAACCAGACACACAGTGTTCTGTCTCACAGACCCCAAACCCACAAGATGAAATGTTTTGAAATTGAGTTCTCTCAGTAATATTCCAGTTGAGCAACATTCCTAAAGCAGTCAGCATTTATTGCAGCCTTATTACACTCTCAGCTAAGTTTAATAGTGGCATTGTTTTGCTCACTAATGCAAGATTCCCCCTTGCCCTGTGCCTGAGAGATGCACGTTGAGTAATCACCTGATTACTGAACAGCGAGCAAGACTTGGAATAAATAACTCCAGCAAAGGACAGATAGCCAGGACACATAACCCCCAAAGCACACACCCAGGGTTTGAGGGATACTTGCCATCAGGATCCTTCTGTAGCTGTCCCTGTCAATGCCCCACAACTTGACGTTGGTCTTGGCTTTGACGGTGGCAGCTCGGGGGGTGCCGTAGATGAGGGCGAGCTCCCCAAAGCTCCCCCCCTCCCCCACACTGGTGGCCCACTCACTGTTCACGTAAACCTGGAAGGCAGAGCATGGTCACACACACCTCAGCTTCCTGCTGCCCTCTATTCCCTTGGGAGCACAAGGAAATTCTCACATGTGTACTAAGGTTGATCATTTCAGGGTTTTATCAGCGCTCCCAACCCCAAGACATTCTGTATTTTCATTGACAAAGGGATTCTCTTCTACATCTCATGCACAGACTCTACACACACAGACTCCTGAGAAGTAAAATCTCAACAAGGTCTGTGTCATAAAGAGCTATAAATGAGCTGGGCTGGAAAGCAAAAAGTCTGGTTGTACTTAAAGCTTGACCCACACCTCAATTCCACCCTGCATGCTTAAAACATCTGTATTGTGTCCAAATCATTTGTTTTGAAACTCGGTCTGTGCAGCCAGACTGAGCTGCTCAGGAGCAAAACAAACTTCTGTAAGTAAGAACTTAAAATGAGAAAAGCTGTTAAAGGCAGGGTCTGTAGAAGAGGCCTACAAATATCAGAGTATTCTTCTACTAGGAATGAACATATCATTAATAAACTACCAGGAATGCTTACATCCATTTCTCCTTGATCAACAACATAGAAGTTATCACCTTCATCACCTAAAGGAAAGGAAAAAAAATGAATATACACTAAACTGAATATACTAAGAAAGAACTGGCATCTCTGCCAACTTTGATATTTAGACTCCAACAAGGTTGACAAATTTTTGCACAGTTTGCAGGGTGAAACATCACATTTTGCTGATTCCACACTCTTCTCAGCCCCATGAAAGGGGACATCTACTGGTACCGAGGAGAGCAGCAGCAATTCCAGCATTACAGGAAAGGCAAACTGGATCCATAAATTGACATAACATTTCTACAGAGTCATCAAAGGACAATATTCCCAACAGACAATTTATTCAAGGAAGCCACATCCTCCTCCAGCGGCTCCGACTCCCCACTTCAGTATGAAGTGCTTCAGGGAACACAACAAGAATTGTGTGGCTGCAGTGACCCTGCTTTTATATTAAAAAATAAACACAAACTGAGAGCACTAGAGCAGAGCCAGCTCCTCATTCCCAAAGGATTCCCCAGAGCAAACAGTGGCACTTGCCTTGCTGGATGACAGTCTCTCCTGCGATGTAAGTGACGGGGAACATCGCATCGAAGATGTCACTGAAGGAGAGGACACCAAAATCACACAAAAACCTGCACAACCCCACACATCTGTACCCCCAACCCACCAATGATGCTCCTGGAACTCTGTGGTTCCACTGACCACTGCAGATTTGGGACACATTCAGTTCTTCTGAACTCTGCCCTTCCACAAACCTTAACCCCACAAAGATTTCCTCTTACCTCCTCTCATTATCGTCAAGATGGGTAAACAGCACATTCTTTTCAATTGCTTTTGCCAAAGCAGCCATGGTTTTATAATCTTTTGGAATAACCTAGGAGAGAATCAGAGAAAGTAAATGGTTAATTTTTCTCATGAAAAATATCTGCATTTCCCATGGTAAATAAATAACTTAAATTGCTACAAAACACTGGCTGAGTTTTTCCATTTTCTTTCAAGCACTATAAATACAACCCCAAATATAGTCAATGTTTACAGACAGTTTGAACACAAGGAAAATATAATCTTGTATTATTTTATACAAGTGAGAAGCATAAATCCATGCTCAGTTTGTAAGGTTTTTTTTGCAAGAGGACAAATATCTGTTCAATATCTGCATTTTCATGGGAACAGCAGCAAGCCTGCTCTGCCATTAGGCCAAATGTTGTTGCAGCTGCCAAATAACTGGAAGCACATTATATATAATATATCTAAATATATGCACATTTAAATTTACATGACTTCAAAGGGAACAGGTCTAAGTAATGCATGAATGGTTTAATTGCATGATAGGTTATTCTGTCCTCAGTTAAACAGCCACACACACAGGTCTGCTTTTTACAGCAATTATGACATAACAGGCTCCAGGAGCTTGGTGTCATTTAAAACCCTGGATAGAAGGTGGGCTCAGATGAACTCTTGGATTATGGAATAATTTTGAGCAAGGTTGAAGAGTCAGAGCACCTTTCTAACATAAGAGGCAGCATCCTCTTCTGTGTAGACTTCTGCACTGATGGCCCCACGTCGTGATCGATATTTAACCACGGGGTTGAGGGGAGGAGGAGGGGAGATCTCATCCTCCCGGGAGTCAGAGCGAGAACCAGACTTCAGCTGATTCAACAACTGCTTTGTTTCCTCCTAAACAGGAAGGAAGATATGTTTGTGTCACATAATCCAAAAGAAAAAAAAAGCAGTCATGTATCATGTTCCAGCCCAGCCTGCCAACACCAGGGAGCTTCCTGTGTACCATTATTCCCACATTAAGGCAAACAGGAGACTGCAGCATCTGAGATCAAAGGCCTTTCAAAACATGTGGTAGATGTGCCTTTCATTCCTGCCACTCACATCACAATGGTGTTTATTTATGGAGTTATTCTTCATTTATTAAACTGTTGGTGTGAATACGCTGATTCTGGTTCCTGCCAGAGTATTCAACAGGTGATGAGGACATTCCTCAAATGCTGAAGGCACTTCCCCAGCTGCAGGGAGGGAGTTCCTCCCCTCAGCTGCGAGGTGTTAAAGCCTTTTTGGAGTTGAAAGACACAGGAGCAATTCCTCAGAAATCCGTGTTATGTGAGAAGCTTTTGAAAGAGGTTGAGTCACTGCCCAACTTGATACTCGTTAACCAACATTTATTTTAGGAGAAAGAAACATGAACACTGCCTTTAAGAGAGCAGGAGGAAGGATGCTGGAGGCCAAAATGGGATTTTTTTATGCAAACCACATGCAAACTTTGCACAAGGTTACACGTTTTCCTTATTTCCTTCAGTATCTTATTGTGTTGTAGTGATACTGTAGAAGACCAGGGTACTTACAATAACACAAATTCTAATTAACTTGACACACAGAAATTTGATTCTTCAAAAGACTCACCTCAATCAACTAAAATCAGATTAAAAACAAAACAGCCAACCCTGGAGTCAGAACATTGACATCATAACAGCTCAAATGACTTTCCCAGTGTTAGGAAACAGGGGTTTGGGACATTCTGTAAAAGAACAAGGACTCATCTGTTCTCCCAGAGCTCCAGCCCTTGTAAAAGCTGGGTTTGTCCCAGTGTCCTTGATCCCAGCTGGGCAGTGAGGCTCTGGGTAACAACACCAGCCTGAGGGAAGGGCCATGGGATAACCATTCCTGGGAGTTTCCATTCTCCCAGAGCCAAGGAGCTTCACTGCCTCACATTTCACTTCCTGCTCTCTACCCATTGATAAAATGGTGCCACATTTCCCAGCCATGGGAGCAAAATGTATTTAAAACTCGTTTCTGTCCTCTGATTTTAGAGGAACAAGTCTCAACAGAGATGAAATTAAAAATAGCCTGAGCAGTAATAAGTGTTTGGTGTAAACTGCCTCACCATCAACCACAGAACATGTTTGTTCACGTACAAAATACTTAACCCATTAAAAAAGACACTTTTTAAATAAGTGAACACCAGCTGCTGGGGTTTTTCCAGTATCACATAAAATATTAAATATTGTGATCAGAGATGAAAGCACTTCAGCAGCATTTAGTGAGGCAGTTGTTATCAAAACACTCTTCAAGAGACTCCTCAGGGCAATGCCCCATTCAGGGAGAAGGAAACTGCACTAACACAAAAAATGTAACTGGTAACTTTTGTCTGACTCAAAATTTAATACTAACTGTTTTTATAGTACAGTAAGGTAGGGGATGGACACAGAAACAAGTTATAAGAGGGTAAAATAATGCAATAATTTAAAATACACCTGTTATTCTAAATAGTCCATATACACACTCACCACGAAGATTCCCCAAGACAAATTGTAAAATAGAACCACAGAATGAGGTAAAAAAAGACCTCCAAGATCATCAACTCCAAACATCACTATGTCAACTAAACCATAAATCTCCAGATATTCATGTTACACACTGCCAGACAACCCTGAGCCATGACATCCTATAATCTCAGTTTTCATCTTTTTAATACACACCTTTTACAATTTCTGACACTAAACCCTATTTATTAAACCAATAGATCAGAGAAAAATTACAGTAGGACATAAAGAAAGAGTGGCAATTGCTATTCTCAGATACCTTTGGGTTTAGCCAGAGTTTATGAGGAAAATGTGTTTGTCCAAGTCCAGAAGCTCCTCACATTAAACATATAATAGATAAAAACATTCAGTTTGCTCTGTACTCATCAGTATAAACATTCCCAGGATTTGAGACAGATTTAGGAATAATCTATTTATTACATACAAGTGTTGATCCTGGTCTTTCAGCTGATGAGGCAGTTCACAGTGTTCATTGTCAGTCATTAACTGCAAGTCTTACTTTTCCTGATAAATAACAAATGTTTATTAAGTCCATTTCAATTTTGACAAGTAATACTGAAGTGATGACACTTCACATACTCAGATTTAAGTCTATCAGCTACTGAAGAAGACCTTCACAATTTCAGAATTATGGTGTATACTGTAAAACTTGCTAATTGTCATTGCACCAGACACAGTAACAACTTCCTCTGGTTAATTAGTATTTAATTTATATCGTATTTTAAAAACCCCAAACATTCAGAAGCTATAAAAGCATTTTTTAAAAAGCTGTGCCAGAAATTCACAATTGCACAGTATATCCTCCTAAACTAGCTTGTTTTGCAAAATAAACACTTGAGGAAAATGGGGAAATATTCATATATTCAGATACCTGAGCAGGGCAGGTGGTGGGGAACAGGGACAGTGACTACATGTCCATCACACTTCCTAATTCCAGCGTTCTACAAAGTAACTCCATCACACACAATATTTCAAGCATGCACTTATTCCAGAGGACAGCCCTGTCCAACAGCCAGGATTCATGTGGCAGGCTGCAATAATGATCTCTACATTAAATTTCCATAGCTGGAGCTGCATTACACAGCCCAGCCCCGGAGAGCTATTACAGCTTTCAGCAGGTATTGGTATTATCAGACATGTTTGCACAGCAAAGAGAACAGAAACCTTAGCACACCACAAACAGATAAAATAAAACCATTTATACAACCAATGAGTAGTAATTAGATTCATCTAACAGCTTTCATAACCCAGAGGAGGACATTTGAATTCCTATAGCAGCTGTAACATCTCGGAGGCAGCAATTTGAATGTTTCTGAACAGAAATTCTAAAGCACGTTTAAATTTCTTCAACATATTTTAATAACATGCCAGTGAATCAGCTCTGTTTGTGTGCAGTGGAAGACATGACTTGTCAAGAGAATGAGAGAGAAAATAGCAACCTCACTTCAGTTTTCAATGGTGTTCCTTCAAAAATCCATCTTATTAAAAAAAAACAGAGGTTGAGATACAGTCAGAGAGAGGAAAATTTTGAAAGCACACTGAAAAGTTGCTCTGCTTTATTACAGATGTAAAAGACAGGATTTGGGGAGGTGAAGCAGAATGAGTTTCAGCATTTTTGCTGTAGCAGAGCTGAGGACTGGGTTGGAGCTGGTTAGTAACATTACTGAGCATTTGTGCTCTCCAGAGAAGGATGTCAGGAGTTTCCTGGCCAGCACAGGATGTCCACTGCTCTGTCACCTGAGAGCTGTGGAGGTACCACATCATCACTAGGGTAAACTCAGCCCAGCCCTAGTGGGGAAATCACCCAGAGGAAACTGCAGCAAGTTTTAAATACTGGGAGGCAAGAAAAAAATGCTCCAGTTTCACTTGTAGCTACAGCTGCAGTAGAGGGCACTTGGAACCCATGAGAAAAGACCCTGACCAAAATTCTGAGAGTAACTGAAGGGGAAAAAACATTACCTAACCAGTTTTATTTTCAGCTTCAGTGTAGGCTGACCGACTACACAGAGAGCCAGTGTGCACCAGAATAAAATCATCAACTTACTCAATTCCAACATTCATGTCATTAAATTCAGAGCTGGACTTGTTATCCTGCTAAAAAACAAATTAAGTTCCTAAATACTGCATGTTGACCATAAATCCACTGCACAAAAGCACCCAAATAATCCCATTTTACATCCCACATATGGATTGGTTTAGGATTTATTCTAAGCACAGTAATGCAGTTTACTTGGTAAAATTTTGTCTGTAGATACCTGTGGTGACGTTTTAGAATTCCCAACCTAGCAGTACTTCAAAACTCCAGAATCCACAGAGGGGGAGGAGTCATTGTAACAGACAGGGACAAGGGATTTTTAAGAACCTCATTATTAATTGGTTTGTTGCTGATACACACACCAGAAAAAAAGTCAGAGCTCTTCATTTAATAAGCAAAATATTCCCGAAATAAATTATGAGTTATAGCAGGTAGTCTGCATCCCTTGGTCATTTTCTAGTATTTATCCTGAACACTTCCATTAAAATACCATTTCCACCAGACGTATTTATGATGTCCAGTGTTAATTTCGTTCTTCTTTATATCAGCAATTAGTAACTCACTAGAACAAAAAAATAAGATAAATATCTAACTGCCCTATACAAGTACTGAGAGCAGCACCTGCAAACAATTGCTGCACAAGGTCACAGATGCATTATTTACTAATTCCATGTTCTGAGTACAGTTGCATCCAACCTTTCCTCTGCACAAGCCTTTAACCTTCCCATTTCCACTGCAGCTCCTTTTCCTACCTGCTTAGATATCAATACACAAAATTAACAGGTCAGAAAAGTGTGAAATCACTGTTTCAACTCTGAATGCTTTCCATTCCCAAGACCCCAGAATGCTGCCAACAACAAAAACACCAAAGGGACCTCAGGACAAACACAAGAGGGACACCAACACTGAATTCCCAAGAGAAGGAAGAAACAGGCCCGCCCTTCCAGAGATCTGGAATGCAAATATTTCCATTTGTCTTCAGCTAGGCCTGGATCATACCACTGGCACCACTTCTGTGCTCTACCCACATTACTGGAAATCAATATAAGAATCCAAATGCCCTCACCAGCATCCAGCAAGGTCAAACCCCAGAGTTCTCCAGCTCTAGGCACACCCATGTATCCTGTGTATCAGCTTCCATGAGTAAGCACTGGGCTGGGATCACACTGTACCCCAGCTGGATAAATCTCCTCATCACCTTATGTTCTGTCCTACAGGCTTTGCTACAACAGAGGTGCACAAACTACTGGAAAACAGGATCTGTTTTCCAGAAGCACCACTTCCAACTTCAAACAGTCAACATAACTGGTCAAATCTGCAGCTCAGCCCCTAAATGCCAAAGATACATTTAAATATAAGTTGTTCCACCGTCCTTCCCTCCCATTCTGTATTTTTACCTTCTCCAACCTCTCAAAGTACTCTCTGATGAATCCCATGGGTCTTTCAGGTCTCACTGTGCATAACTGTACAATGCAATCCTTCAGCAGTTGCTGGATGTTGTGTTTCTGGATGTAAAGTTCACATTCCCGGAGGCTCCGCTCCTCCTCACTGCTGCTGCTGCTGGAAGCTGCCATTGCTGAAGGGAAGAGAAGGAGAAGGTTAAATAATAAAGAACTACTGGACTCAAAGATGCTGCTGCCTAAAACAAAGTTATGCATTATCTTACTGATACCACAGCAAAAAAACACCTTTACCTACCAGAGCAGTAACTAAGCTAAAGAAAATTCTATGAACTTATTTAGCAGCTGGAAAGAAATCAGAAATCAAAACTCTGGGGGCTCTACAGCCATAGGCAGAAAAGGAAAAGCATCTGGTTGAGCTGAAAAAGCTTCAACAACTGTGAGTGCTCCAAGTCAGGGAAGATTCCACCTGAACTTCCTGCTGCTTAAACAGAGGGTTTTGTAGGACTGGAGGCTCCTGTCAGGATCTGCATGGTCTGTGTGGGGTCATGGGGATGGACGATGGCCAGGAGAGAGGTGGGTGGGAGCTGGAAATGTGAGAGGCCAAGCATGACCAGCATTCGGAAGTGAAACATGTTCAGGTTGAAGCCAAAGCCAAAATGTCAAGGCAGCTTCTGCTAACGGAAGTTATGGATTACAGGCATTGCTCCTGAAAAGCTCCTGTGTAATTTAAATCTGTTCATACCTCATCAGTTATTTCATGGATACACTGCAATCCCAAAAATACCTCACCAACTGTAAATAATGAAGAGCACAGCTTTAAACATCTGTTATGATGCCAGGTTTTCAGAATACTTCAGCTATGACACTTTCAAAAATGTTCTTAAGCAGATTTCCCCCCTTTCAAGCTTGTAATGGGTTTCCACTTCCAGATTTTGGTAGCAGGGGGTACAGGGGGGCTCTGTGAGAAGCTGCTGGCTGCTTCCTCCATGTCCAACAGAGTCAATGGCAGACAGCTCCAGCATGAAACTGCCACTGGCCAAGGCTGGGCCCATGAGTGACAGTGCCTTTGGGACAATGTATTTAAGGAGGAAGGAGAAATGGCTACTTCAGACAGATGGAGGAATGGGAATATATGGGAAAAACAGCCCTGCAGCCCACAGGGTCCGTGCAGGAAGTGCCCCGGTACTGCAGCATGGATTCCCTGGCAGCCTGGGATACAGCCTGTGGTGAGGCAGCTGTGCCCTGCAGCCCAGGGAACTCCATGGGGNATCCAAAGGGGAACAGAGATCCACCCACAGCCCCTGAAGATCCATGGGGAGCAGACATCCACCCAGAGCCCATGGGGATCCATGGGGAACACAGATCCACCCACAGCCCCTGGAGATCCAAAGGGGAACAGAGATCCACCCACAGCCTCTGGAGATCCAAAGGGGAACCAGAGATCCACCTACACCCTGTGTAGGACCCCACACTGGTACAGGGGAATGCACAGTGTGACCCCATGGGAATCCCATGCTGGAGCGGTTTTCTGGCAGGAGGTGTGGCCATGGAAGGGAAACCAGGCTGGAGAGCAGCCTGCATATTGGAGAAGCCCATGGAGGACTGCTTCTCAAGGGGAAGATGTGAAGAGTCTTCCTCTGAGCAGGATGGAGCAGCAGAGAAAACATGTAACAAACTGACTGCAACCCCCATCCTCTGTGGTGAGGGGAGGTAGAGACAATCAGGAGTAAAGTTAAGGCTGGAAAGAAGGGAGAGGGCCAGGAAGATGCTTGTGAGATTTGGCTTTATTTCTCATTATCCTACCCAAATTTAATTAGTTTAATTTATTACTAATTTCCGTGAGTGGAGTCTGTTTTGCCCATGATGGCAAGTGGTGAGTGATCTCTCCCTTATCTCAGTCCAGGAGCCTTTCCTTATATTTTCCTTTTGTTGTTGAGGAGGGCAGTGATGGAGCAGTTTTGGTGAGTGCTTAGCATCTAGCCTGTCTGAGCCCACCACAAGGTTTTAAAACCACTTTAAAATACATTTTTTACACGCACATGTATATAGACACACATTTCATGTCCATTTTTTTCATAAGAAAATTAACACTGTGAGAGTTAAAGAAACAGGAAAGAATTTCTCAGGGCATTTTTGGATGAAATATAAAGAAAGTTACCTGGTACAGGGAGTGTGGCAACAGCTTATTAATATGCAGTTAGATATGGTGATCCCAGGATCAGCTTTTGAAAGGGAAAAAATGGATTCAGTCAAAATAATTTTGAGAAATGACATGTCACTGAAGTCTCATCATGGGTTTTATCCTGCTGAGGCAGCAGCAGGAAAAGCCAGGGCACAAAGGCAACATAACAACGTGCCCCTCCGAATTCTGCTGCTGGAGATTACAGAAGGCTTCGAGTTAATACGGAATTACCAACACTTCAACCAGGTGTCGTTCTTGTCACACTTAATCCCTGCTCAAGGACACACACACAAACACACGTGCATTGTGTGTTGCATAAACACAAAGCGTGGCCTTCCCACGGGCCGAGAAAGCGCCGAGAAGTTCTGCAGTCACTCCTTTTGTTTTGCCAGCCCGCACGGTGAAGGTCAGCGCTAATTAAGCAGCCCCGGAGAACCCCGGCGGCTCCGTGACCGCCCGCAAATTACCGTGAGCAGGCACGGGCACGGGCCACGCGACAAGGGTAAGACCGGTGCAGGAAATGCGGTACAACGGGCAAAATGAAAACTCCGGTATTTCTACAAGCCATTTTTTCTTCTGCACGTTCCCAAAGCTTTCCCGAGCTCCCCAAGGCGTGGCCGCCCCGCCCAGCCCAGCCCAGCCCAGCCCGTCCCTCACGCAGAGCGGGGCTACGGCCGCTTCAGAGCCAGGGCCACCGGGGAGGCCCCGAGCCGGTACCGCCGGGCCGGGGGACACGGAGCCACAGGGGCAACAACCGGCCCAAAGGCGGGGAAGCGCCGCCGGGCGCGGCCCCACAGCCCGCGGGGCCCCCTCGGACACTGGCCCGAGAAGGCGCCGCTGCCCCCGCAGCAGCCCCGGGGCCGCGGCTCCGGCCCCGCTCCCTCAG
>VZTT01024900.1:0-16856 GCA_013400855.1 Buphagus erythrorhynchus | reverse complement strand
AAGTTCAGGTTTGCAGCAGTGTACTTCCAATAAAATTCACCTTTTTTCTTTTTTTTTTTTTGCTTATTAAAAACGGAGCAGGCTGATGTGTGAATCCTGCAGGGCTCTGGCTCCTGCCTGCCACAGGCTCTTTCTTTTCCTCACTGCTTTTCCCTGAGGTGAGGAATCAGGTGCTGCTCTGGGGTGGAGCAGCAGAAGGTGGCAACTCCCCTCTCAAATCANTTTGCTTATTAAAAACGGAGCAGGAGGTGGCAGCTCCCCTCCCGTGTCCCAAATCTGGAAAAAAGGAGTCAAAAGGAGTCAGAGTGGCAGGTGAGGCAGCCTGGCAGGGATTCTGCACCCCTGGCACTGCCAACCCAGCCTCAGCTCCTCCCTGAGCTGCCTTTTCCACAGGGATTTTGGGCTGGGCTCCCTCACCTGGGCAGCACAGAGGGGTTCACTGAAACTCTCAGCAAAAAAAAGCCAAGACCGTTAAAACTGCCATAAAATAGATGGTGGGGAGTGAAATCGGATTTTTGGGTATCAAAGATGTCAGGTGGTTCTGTCTGAAGTTACTGCGTTAAAAAGCAGCAGAGAAATCACCAGAAACCTCCAAAATGGGAGAGGTCTGGCATGAAAAACCATCAAGGCTGGCATGTTTGGGGGAAATCTGGGTTTTGTTTTTTTAATCTGTTCCTTTGAGGGCAAGCTCAGTAAAGCTCTTGGTGTTGGAGGTTGAGTGCCAGAATCTCCATTATGAAAATGCCATCCAAGTGCAATATTTCACAAAAAGCAAAAAAACCCTTACCTACATTAAAAAAAAGTATCCAGAGAGGCAGCCCAGTAAATAATGTCACTACAGGCTAAATAGATTTGGAGATGATAGGTCTTTTATTTTTGCAATAATAGTAGCAAATAAAAAAAGGCCATTTAAAATCTGCACAATGTTTTTTATGTTCAAATAACAAATATAAATTTCCAAGTGGTTATCTCCATATTTCTTAATGGTAATGCATTCCCAGTTCTAACTCCAGCAAATACCCATTTTCATTCCAGAATTAAGTTATCCTATAAAGTAACAGCAACTGATAGGAGGAATTTATAGTGAATATAGAGATTATTGATTCTTAATGTATAAAGGATTCATAATGCAAACATCAGTGGCAAAATACTTTTACATTTTATTTTTATATTTATTTGGAGAGCCGATAACTGCAATGGCTTATTTTACTAAACTGAGAAGGTATAAAATGCTTTGGAATACTCTTAGCAACAAAGGTAATAAGTGCTTAGATTATGGATAAAATGTGGTTTTCTTTGAGCAGAATACATCAGAAGAATCAGTTTAGGTTTTCTGAGCACCATCATTCAAGGATATTCACTTTCCTCCAGGTGCAGCAAAGCCAAAGCATCTCCCAGAGCTCTGTGCTAACGATCAGAGATGGACAAACAACCAAGAATGATCATCTTACAAAGTAATCTGATTTTTATAACAGGTTCTCAGCACTCCTGACCAACCCCTAAAGCTCTTTTAGACACACACAAAAAGCAGTGAGAGCTTTTACAGGGGAGCAGCTCCACTTCCATTTCCAAAGATTTTTTTTTTTTTTTTTTTTTTTTTTTTTTTTTTTTTTTTTTTTTTTTGCTGTAAAAGAAACCACTGTAGGAACACGAGACTTTTAAACTCACAAAAATAACTCAACGCTGCCCTTTCAAATTGTTTCCAGTGACAAGCAGAGTCACAGTGGCATTTGTTCCTGCAGATCCCAGCACACACATGTATCCATAATGATCCATCCCTCGGATGGCACAGTTCTTCTGTGCTTGCTACCTGTCAGGCTTGTACTCCAGAACCTTGAATATCAGTGACTCACTAATGTTTTATGATATTTTACCTCACTTTATGGTAGTCATTTATGACAGGACCAGAATGACATAAACTGCCATAAAGCAAAGCAATGCAATCACACAAATGACCATAAATCAAGATAGCAACAGAAAAAGGTCATAAAAAGGGAAGAAAATTGGAGAAAACAACATTTGAGTTCAGATTCCCAAGTCTGGAGCTAGCAGCAGCGAACTTGAGGACAGATGGATGTGAGCAGGCAGAGAATTCAGTGTTCCACCGATAGCAATCACTTTGGGAGGCACCGCAGGGATGCAGGGATGGGCTTGGGTTACTTTTGAGGCTGTTGTGATGTATAAAGAGTTCACTGCAGGTGTGTGAATGGGCTTTTTTTTCTCCTGTGAACTTATCTGAGCTTTGTCCTACACCCCAAGCAATTCCCAGCTCGGGTGACCTTTGGAACAACTCCTCTGTAATCTCTATTTATCTTTTTATGTATCTTTTTTATATATTTCATTTTTAAATGGAAAAATGTTTTCCTGGCAACCGAGGCCACCTCCAAAGGAATGGGATCGTGATGCTCTTCCCCTGGAGGGATTTTCTTGGTGTGAAGGAGCAGCTCCTGACCCCAGTGGGAATTGGGATAACCAAGGGTTGGGATCAGACAAATTCAGGATTGCTAAAACCTGAAGTGGGTGGGGCTGGAGCTGTGGGTTTGTGTGAGGTCCCCTGGCTGGTGGGGACAAGAGCAGGACCAAGTGACACCAGGGAGGACAAGGAGCTCAGGATCAGAGCCTAATGGGGCAGCAGGAGCTGCAAGCAATGAGGTGGAACGGGATGTAAACCACACCTTAAAGTTATACCCCCATAAAAATGAGAAACTGCTGGTGGTGCAGATAACAGCATTTATGAGGAGGATTTATGGGCTGCTCGTGTGGTATAAATATATACAGTACACAAACACCAGTGGGAATAAATTCCACTGGACAACCCTGTTATTTTAACAGTAACCTTGAAAATATTATGTTATTTAACTGAAGAAAGTGTTAAAGGAACAATACATAATTTAATCTGCTCCTCTCCCCTGTCCAGCTCACCTCTGTTTCAGCAGCAGTGGTGCTGTAAGGAGTGCATGAAGATAAACACTGGCAGTTAATTGCATTTATTTTAACATCCCTGTGCTTCTCCATCCACCCCCTCGTCCTTTCAGCCTGTTTCTGAAGGAGCTGAAGTGCTTGAAAGACTCTGAGGATTTATTTTTATCCTTCATCTTTATCTTTAATTCTTTCCCTGCTGTGCTTCTCCCTCTCCCGAAGTGAGCTGCTTTCCTCTCTTGTAGTATCACTTGTGCTCACAACTGCCAGAGCCATCTCTGGTCATTTCTTTGAATTCTTCCTTGTCAGAGGACACCAGAGGAGTAAACAGAGATGACAGAATTGTAGCAGATAAGAAAAAAAAAAAATAAAAGAAAAACAAAGTCGAAGAACCCAGAGCACCTGAGCTGAGAGTGCTGAGCTGGGGGGACAGGACATCAAATCCAGGGGTGCAACACAGGGATCACTGCTCTGGTCCTGCCCTGGCCCTCTGAGGAGAACATCTGGAATATTCGGGATGGCTCCAATTCTCTCCTTCTCAGAGCCAGGGTGGTCTCACCTGCCAGCCCCACCCTGGCAGAGAGGGAGGGGATCCCAGCAGGGCAGGGGAGGAAGGGACACAGGGAGGAGGGATTGGGGATCCAGGAGCAGCTGCAGTGCCTGCCCCACCTCATCCCCAGTCCCTGCTGATTCCTTATCCAGAGCGGCAGAAAACTTTTGGGAGAGGAAAATGCCATGCCCTGCACTTTGGAAGGAAATTTGTTTGCCTTTCCAGCTCCAATTTCAGGAGTTATTCACCAAGGTGTAAATTCCCTTTCTCTGCCTGTGCTCCTGCTGCCAAGAAAGCAAACTAGGACAAGTTAACAGAGTGATCCAAGAGGAAAGGAAAAGCTGGGGTCTTAATTTTTGATGCAGTCTATGTGTTCTCATTATTACATTGTCTGTTTGTATTACTTTTGATTTATAATGTAATTGGGGAACTATAGAAATGTTAATGGGAAAGATACTGTTCTGAATATGACAAAGTTGTTTACTAATTGTTGCCTTTAACTTGGGCTAATTTTGTAGTATTGAAATATTTAAAAATGTTTTATTTCTTTATTTTTGGGCTGTCACGAAAGCGTTGTTTGGTTTCAACACCATTCTCAGATGAGCTGAGCTCCCTCCCCCTTTAAAAGTAGGAAAATAGTGCCGATTAAAAATTTGTTACACTGGGGTTCAATCTCAAACCTTTAGGCAAGCCCATCCATTTTGTTAAATATTTAGATGAGAAATTGTTGCTTGGCTGTTTATTTATTTATTTTTCCAACATCCACCGTGCTGCTCATTATCTTAGGGGAGATGGAGAATATTGCAATGATTATTAGTGAGCCTGGTAATGAGATTACTGAACCATTTGCAGTTGACTTTTTTTTGTGATGCGTAATTACAGGGGTTTATTTACAGTGCCTTTAGAGGGTTTGGTTTTGTTTTTGCCTTTTAATGATTCCCATTTATATCCTTTGTTCTTGCTGGAAAGGATGAGATTGTATCTCTGGGTGTTTTGCATTTTTCCCTTCCTAACCCTCCCCCTGAAATGAGTGCTGCACTTCAGGTGGGAGAAAGGAGCTCTTTTCCAGCCAGGTGATCCCCATCCTGAAATGTCTTTTATTCCTGAGTAATCTGGCTGATATTAATTGGGAATGCTCAGCTAAATAGGATTATTTGTGCATTTATCCTGGCTGATTCTCCCCTCCCGTGCTCAAGTCAATGGAGGGAGTCTCATCGACTCTCCCTGGCCTTGTCTGTCCCATAAATGTGATTTATTAATAGGAAACAGTGGAAGGGAAGAGCTGCTCTGCAGGCCTTAAATATCTCATAACTGGGAGTTGTTAAGGTTGGTCACATCATTGTCACATTTATTACTCCCATTCTCCACTGTTGCCCACTTTTCCACCAAAAAATGTTGTGATTTCAGCAGTTTCTGGAGATTTTAGTGGAGGATTCCTGATCTGGAGGGGGGAAAAAAGAAGAAAAGAGATTTGGGGCAGTTACTGGGAACAGGTACAGCAAAGTCCTTGGGGAATAGGGAGCTGTGGAATAAAGATGGTGCTCCAAGACTTATTCTGGAAGCAGAACCTTTATTTGGAGATCACCAGGGTTGGACATGTGAAAATACAAAATCTTTGTTTGTCTGGTGACTCCAAGTCTGTAAGGATGAGTTAAAGGTCTCCTCAGTGGGCTCAGTTTCTTTGTACTGGACTGAAACCTTTAAAGCTCTTTTTGTCTCCTTGTTTTGCCAGATTTATTTACAATAGGTTCAATTCTAAATCCAGGTGGAAAGAGGCAAAAATTTTATGCACCCAGCTTTTATCACCTAAATGGTGCACAGGCAAAAAGATGAAAATTGAGGTTAATATGTGACATTAAAGGTATGGCTCTAACCCAAGCTATTACTTAGAAATCAGTGGGATGTTTCATTTGTAAAAATTGCAAGTTCTGGGATTCCTTTAATGTTCAAAAGCAGACCTGCATTGAACACTTGAAATTTATATAAATCCACAGTTAATATGCCTTAAATTCAACATTTAGTTTTTCCTTCAGAAGCAAGCAAGTTGCTTGCTGTAGAAACCCAAAATCACACGAAACATTTCAGTTTAGCTGCAAAAAAAAAATCAGAATGAAACAAACAAAAAAAAAAAAAAGGACAAGAGACTCCCAAATAATTGCATTTCCTTGCAGAATAATGCCAAAGCTAAAAACTTGTTTATTTTATCTCAGGATGTGTCTGTTGACTGCTTCATCACAACGAGAATAAAAGTGCACCACAAAAGGATCCATGAATTATCCAAGGGAATTTAAAGCCAGATCCCAAACACTCTGGCCATAACAGAAATAAATAAAATGGACCAAGCATGGGAGAGGCAGTGGAAGGGAGGGAAGATGATCACTGCCAGTATTTAACTCAATTCCAGCCACCAGCTCTAATGCTGAGCCCCCCTAAGTCAGGATTAAGAAGCCAACACTCCCCTTTATTTTAATGTGTTTATTCTGTTCCTGTGAGCTGCTTCCCAGCCTGGCTGCATTCTGCTCCTTTTTTCTCTAAAATAATCTCATGAATAATCTCACCTGAGGTGCAGGAGGCAGTGACAGCCACAAAGCACACGCTTGATTTCTGAACTGCTGCATTACAAAGCCAGAGAACCTCATTAGAATAAAACCTTTCTTAGAAAGAAAAAAGTAAAGAAAAAAAAAACCTTATATTGAACAGGCAGGGTTAATTTTACTCTGTGAAATTCCAGATTCAGCTAAACTGCCATCACCTCGTTGGGATAACTTGTCACACTGCTGGAATTTAAGCACCAGTGATCCACTGGGAGTAAACATCCTCCTGCACATTGCTAAAGGATGGGCAGCCTGGGGTTTCCAGCAAGCCTCCACCACCATATATTGATGCTGGGCTCATTCCTTCCCCTGCTTCTGAAGCACAATTAATCATCCCACTAAGGTGCCCTGTGTGGTCCATAATTAATATTATACATTGACTTGGGAAGGAAGCTTTTGGGGGGGATCTGGATGATCCAAAAGAAATATGGCACCTCCTTTATATTCAGCAGCGAGCTGGGTCTGAGAGGGGAAGGTTGGGCTGCTCCAGTCTGAAAGATGAGGAGTGATGAGAATGTTTCTTCTTCATCCCTTGCCCCCAACACTTCTGTAGAAGCCTCTCTGCTCAAACCCTGCCCCGGTGCTAATTTTTGCCAAAAGGGAAAGAGAAGGTGAAAAATCATTAATTCAATTTCTCACTGGTTTGCCTCTGGTGATTGCTGTCACTTCAGGTAATAGCTCGTCTGTGGTTCTGACCCAGTTCTTACACCAGTCCTTCCATACTCAACCAATTAATCTAATGGTTCATTAATTGCAAACATCTGAAATCATTAGAACCTGATTGAGCACAAAAGCATCAAATCCTGCGAAGCTGTGACTGCTTAGCCAGCAAATGGTCTCATTGCAAAGGAATGTCAATGTTTATAGTAAATGTAACCTAAACTAGGGTGTTCATTGACATATCCCTCCATTTGTATACAACGGCTCTGACATCTATCAGTTCAAGAGTGCATGATTTATCCACTGCTATATCCTGGAACTGACAAGCCAAAGATTACAGCTTAACCTACATGAAAGCAGAGGCTGTATGTATTCCTAAAATAAATATTTAGTAACTGACAAGCTCTGGTTAATATTAATTCCTGATAGAAAGCAGTCAATTTAAGCTTACTTCATGCCAAAATCTATTTGTATTTTGTAAATCATTTTTCATGAATACAGTCTAGAGGATCTCGAGGAAGTGTGGGGGTGGGTGGCTGCATCGGTTGCATTTTATATCTCCCACATCTGCATGAAGGAAAACTCTTTGTGTGCCTGGGACATGGGGCAGAGCTGGGGAAGGGCACACACAGCACTGGGATGGGAACTGGAACACGGAGACAGAATAAAGTGAATTTAGTGAGTGTGAAAGTGCCAGATTGGGCACTCTGGAGTTCTCCTGTTCACCCAGCACAGGTAGCCCTGAACATCCCTGCCAAAAGGCACCAGGGCTTCCCCTGTCACCCTGATGTGGAGACAAGTCCAGACCTTGTCACGTGCACTCACAGTGTCTATCTGGGCTTTTTTCTCTTTTTCTTTGTTTTTTTTGGTTTTTTNTAAAGTGAATTTAGTGAATGTGAAAGTGCTGCCAGATTGGGCACTCTGGAGTTCTCCTGTTCACCCAGCACAGGTAGCCCTGAACATCCCTGCCAAAAGGCACCAGGGCTTCCCCTGTCACCCTGATGTGGAGACAAGTCCAGACCTTGTCACGTGCACTCACAGTGTCTATCTGGGCTTTTTTCTCTTTTTCTTTGTTTTTTGTTTTTTTTCTCTTTAGTGCTCTGCTCTGGCTGACAAGGTGGTGACTGCTCGAAGCCTGGACCTGATCTCAGGGGCCTTTTCCAACCTCAGTGGTTCTGTGATTCTTCTTCTGTTTGTTTTTAGAGGCTACTGATTGCTCTGCTGATAGATAAACAGGGAAAGAGATGAAAACGCCCATTGGAATGTCCCTGAGCATTGGCACTCCCCAAAACGTTTCTGCCTTGCTGCTCTGGTGGCAGCTGCCTTCCCACAGGGTCCAGCCTGGGACCACTTGTCACACTGTCACCAGCATGGCTGTTGTAAGGGGGGATGATATTTTCCTGTTGAGCTCACGTTTTGATAGATGTCTTTGTAGGAAGGCTTAGTGGCTTGCTCAGTTTATGGTTTCAAGTGTGAAACTTCGTGCCTGATGCAGAGGTGAGCTCATCCTGCCCCTGCACAGGACAGGAGCTGATTGCTGGTGTGACAAAGGTGAGCTCTGTGTGTTCACCAGACAGGAAAAAACCTGAGCACGCCTGCCTAGGTCTGCGTTTTAGCCCCTCACAAACATCAGTGTGTGTGTGTAACTCATCCCTGTGCTCCTGAAAGCCCTCACTGAGCAGAAGGGAAAGGTTCTGTCCTTCCCAAAGTGCAGAGCAGCCCACACAGTGGTGCCCAGCACTGAAATATTCCCAGTAAAAGCTGGATAAGAAAGGTGCAGAGTGACACCAAAGTGCTCCAGGCTGTCCATATGAGCAGGACCCTTCTGCTCCTGCAGATACCAGCAGGGAGAGAGGGAGGGAAGGGAAAAGGATCAGGCTGTGAGCTCCTGGCAGGAGATGAGCAGTATCAGTAGCCCTAATGATGCAGGGCAGTGGCCTGAGGAAGTCCTTGGAGTGTGGTTTCCTTTATCACTTTTACTGGGCTGCCCTCTGGGGATGAGTTACGATCTGCTGGTTTGATCTTTTGTATTGTGTCTGGGGTTATTGCACCTTTTAGTTCCTGACAACAGTAGTAAAGCTGCCAAGTATTACTTAAAGTGTGGGAATGTTTATAAGAACTCAGCAAAGGAGAGTGCCTGGTGTTCAGAGGGCTGGGAGGACAAGGAACACCAGCAGCCACTGGCCAGAGGGGGTTCTGGATGCTGCACCTCGCTGGGAAATGACTTTTTCCAACTGCTGGAATGAGCCTTTAGCAGAATCCACGGGCAGGAGCAATGCACATCCTGAAAAGCACAATTCCAGGCTGTATCCATGCTCATTTTCAAGAACTGTGTGTGATTCTCTGTATTCCTGGATGTTTCCATCTGCAGATGAAATCCCAAAGCATGTTTGTTCTGATCATGAAATTTTCGGTTTTTGACAGTGCTCTAATGGAATCATAGTTCAAAATATTCAGTGAAAACATTACACTCCCCCGTCATTAAGGTGAATTTTGTTTGCACGCTCTTTTCCCAGAACACTGATGTTAATTTTTGCTTAACTTTAGTCTTACAAGGTATGAAGCAATTTAACAGACTCGGTAACCTTTCATTAAAGTTCAGTGCAGTACTTAAGCATGTTGGGTGCATTAATTGTTAGCTGACAGCTATTATTTCTGCGAAACCCTTTTGTAGGAAAATTTCTGCTTGATGGATTGGATTTTACAAAATTTGCATTTCACTGAGCCAGAGTTAACTGGTACTTAGAGCTACAGCAGGTATTTAATTGGAAAACAATCATTCTTCAAACCATTGTTAAATATCTGTTGAAACTATGAAACTTGTTTGGGATAAACTTGATTATGGAGCTCATATGGCTGCGGTGCTGGCTTTGACATATCACAATGACAAAACTGGGTGTTAATACTGATAGAATCGAAATCTGCACCCAGTCCTGAGCGCTGGCAGCAGGGACAGCCAGGCAGCAGCAGTTTGGGGTGCTCCTAAAGGCGAGTTTCAGAGCTGATGTATTTCCCACCAGGTGGTGAATGCAGGCTGAGCTGCTCTCCAGGTGCCAGGAGAGTGGAATTTCTCAGGCAGTAAACTGGGAAGGATTTAATGGATTAGCAGAGTTTTCCTGAATGCTGACTTGGCAGTGACCCTTGCACACAGCCTGAGCTCCCAGAGCTCTGCACCAGCACCAGCAGCACCAGAGGATTTTCCAGTTTGCTCACTGGGGTAGCACCAGCACAGGGGAGACACTGGGAAAGGAGTGGGAAACAGCAAACCTCTGGAAAACGAGGAGCTGGCAGTGATAAAGGAGGGTAAAGCACCTTGGGAAGAAGATGAATTCCTGTTTTATCCTGTTTTATGAATATCCTGTTTTAAGTGCTCCAGGAGGGACAGCAGGGCAGCTGGCAGGGGCTGGGGGAAATAAGAATTAAAAAAAGGCAAAGCTCACACAGACAGCAAAGGAGGAGATTGGCTCCATCAGCTTGGGTCCCCCTGGCTGAGGATGTTAACCTGCACTGGAGTGCTGGCAGGGATGAGGACCAAGCAGGAGGAAAGCAAATCATCCAACAGAGAGGATGAACTGAGCTGAGGGAGGAATTACAGAGCACAAAACATTCCTTGATTGGTATTGAAATTGATCTTATCAATTGGAATTGGTAAGATCAATTAACACAGCGACATTTATTTATAAGTGTGGAGCACAACTGTGTTGTTGTATGCATTCTGATTTTATCAGTGATCCAGTTGAATCAGGAACAGTTGAATTTATATATATCACAGCTCCATCCATGCCATCATCCTTCCTGGCCACCAATACATTCCTTCCTTTCAGGGATATCTTGTGATACAGAAATCCAGGAACACGTTTCTGAGGAGCCACAACCATAAATATACACCAATATTGTATTATTTTTTTTTTTTTTACTTAAGTGGTTAAAAATGTAAGGCAATTTTTCAGTAATGACAGAATAAATTAATATTCTTTTGATTATGTCAAAGATCTGAGTAAAAGTTGAGTCATGCCTACCTATCAGTAAATCAATTACGTGCTGTAATTTGGTAAATTTAGCTGACTTTAACCACTAATCTTGGATGCTTTATTAAATACAGAAGAGTAGCAAGAAATTCCTTAGATCATCAGTATTATCTCATCAGGAGTGGAAAGAGAATGTTCCCCCCTTCCATATCCTAGAAATCTGATGGGGAAAGGAGAGACACAGAAAAGTGAGTTAATTATTCAAGAAGGAGTTTTCTCTTCAGCAAATTCCTCTCTCAGCTCAGCCAAATTTTGTCATTCCATGGCTTCTAATTTCAGGAAGAATTTGGAGAGCAGGTCAGAACTTTAACATTTCCCTGCAGAAAAAATGCTCAAGTGTTTTCACTTCTTCATTAATTAAGGGTTCCATAAGTGTCTCCTGGTGAGACCCCACACCCTCAAGTCCTTTCTGTGTCCTCTTTCTTCAAAAATGTTCTTGGTTTTTATGCTCAAGAAGGAAAAAAAAAGGAGAAATAACTCAATAATGTGATTTTAGCAGCATCCACCCCAGTGTCCTTTCCATTCCCACGAGTCCATTATCCCACAGGTCCCTGGCATCTGTCACAGGATGGGAACGAGCCCCTGGGGTGGAATTCAATCAATACCCTGACCTTCAGCAAAATCCTTTGTTTGTGGCAAGTAGACAATGAAAAACAAAAACCATATTAAATGGAAAAATAGCATTTTTCATGGTAGATAGGGCACAGAATCCATGGATGCTGAGTTTGGGAAATGGAGACAACCTTGTGGGGTAGAAAACTTGGAAATCTGGGTTCCTGTCATCCAGATTGCTCTGGATGTGACCTCTGGGGTTTTGTGAGACCTGTCACATCTGCACTTTGCACTGAGGTCACCCATGCACAGGCAGTGATCTGTCCAAGGTGCAATATCTGTTAGAAAAACGAAAATAAAAAGGAAGCAGAGCTAATTTAGGGAATCTTCGTTTTTGGGTGTGGCAGGAGAGGAAGAGCAGGAAGATCTACAAAGAGATCACGTGGAGCAGAGCTTGAGAGATCAATTTTACGTTGGTTAAAGCAGAAAATTTGCCATCTTTTCATAAGGGAATTGTCATAATTGTGCTCTCATGTTTTTAAAATGAAGCATTCCCCAAGGCAGTGAGGGCTGGGGAAAATATCTCTGTTGAAGTGCTGGGCTTTAAAAAATATAAAAAGTGGGTTGGTCACTTGTGTGGTGCTCTGAGAGTGGAAGTTTTAGAGGTCCTGAGACAAAAAGATGTTCTTGGGATGTGCAACATCTTGTGATGTTATTGGGCTGGTTGGGCAATGTGGAAAAACATGAGCAGGAATGTTAGCAAGCAATTTGTTTGGGGTTTTTTTGGGTGAAAATTGTATTTTGATTGAAAGTTTTGGAGCAATTCTATAAAAGAAAAGCATTAAGTCTTCAAAATTTCTGCTGAAACTAAATTTCTTCTGGAAATGTTCTAGGAGTGGATTACAGGGATGCTCAGGACAACAGGGTAACTCCTCCAACAGCTTGGAAAAGAGAGAAATTAAAGGAAAACACACTCAGTTCACAGTCTGTTACCTTAATAGATATATTGTATTTCTTAATCAAACACATATTTCCAAATGAGGCAGCTTCTTGCTCAAATGGTGTTTCTGTATCAGAATATCTGTGGTTTACTCTACCTTATTTGTAAATTAGGTAGGAAGATGCAAAATTCATGGTCCCAGCTCTGTGGCCACTTTTCCTGCAAAAAGGTTCTTGAAGAAAATATTGCATTATTAAATACAAGTCGTATTTGGGGAAACCTACCCTAGCTAATTTTCCTTTTGAGTTCTTCATAAACTCTGGTACTTCTTGCATACTCAATCCTAACAGGAGATGACCAAAACATTCCACCTTCAACTTGTTTTAGCATCAATTTTTCCAAGAAAGGGCAAAGAAAGAGTAAGAAGAATTTATAAAATGTGAGAAGCTTCTTAAAAGGAAATAGATAAATGGGAAATCTATCCATTTTTCCCTGCTTTTATCATCTCAGATTCTAAAGACAGCTTGCATTCTTCATTGACAAACAGAGAGCCACTCCAGGAGTGTAATCAGAGCAAAATTCACAGCTAGGGTAATGTACAACTGGAATTGTGTCTGGAGGAGCTGAGGTATGCCTTGGAGGAATGCATTAGATGCTATGGTTAATTAACTAATTTACTCAATCAAGTTTAACAGTGGTTTTAACTTTAATGGCACCATTACATTTTAATATGAAAATAGCAGGCTGGGTTCCTGGCACTCCCTGCAGCCACCCCCTCCCCAGCAGCCACTGCACAACTGGATTTTGATTTGTGAAGTTTTAAATTCGCTGCTGATGCCAAGCCCTCAGTGCCAGGGTGTGCAGGAACCTCTCTGTGCCCACCCTGCACACCCAGCCTGCATCCCCCAGCAGCCACAGAGGTGGAAATAACAACTTTTGCTCGTTTTTTTTTTTTTTTTAAAGTTGTGTTTGAGGGATGTCCTCAGAGGAGATCTGGAGCTGCTGCTGCCTGGCACAATTCCCTGTCTGTGCCTGGTTCCACATTTCCCTACCAGGGAGAATGAAGCAAAGGGAAAAATGCTTCACTCTGTGCTCCTGGATTTGGTGAGGGAAGACAATTCTGTCCCATTAAAAATGTCACTCATGGGCCCTTGAGGTGTTCCTGTCCCCATGGCAAAGTCCATCCTCCCCCCACACATCCTGGTGAGGTTTTCTGCTTTATGAAACATAAATATTCCATGGATCCCTTGAGCTTCATCTCTTAATGTTCTTAGACAACCATGACAACCATACTTCACTCTGTATCTTATTTTTGTCTGGTCTAATTAATATTAAGCAGTAAATTAAATGTGACTGGGGAAATGCTGCTCCCCAGTATGGCACTGGTTTGCAACTGCAGCCCACCAGCAAAAAGTGAAGGGGGAATTGTGCCCAAAACTGACAGGGGGACACAGCTGATGCTTTATTTCCAGAACCATTTATTGAGATATGGAAAATGTGGCTTCAAGCTGTGTCAGGCAGGGAATGTACAGCTCTCCCTGCCCATGGGCTGCTGTGGCTGAAAAAGAAAAAGCCTCAGTTTCAGGCTGGGGTTGATTTGATAATAAAACCCTTAAAAATAGGGTCGCCCAGAATGTGGTGACCATTGTTGTGAGGATTTGGTCTGGGATTTGGTCCATGTGGCTCCCACAGGGCCCAGACACCCAGTGGGAAGGCATTTGAGTGCTCAGCAGCCACAGAATCCCAGACTCACTGAGTGGGGAAAGAAACCTCTGAGGTCACAGAGTCCCAGCTGTGCCTGATCCCAGATTTGTCCCCAGCCCAGAGTGCCACCTCCAGGAATTCCTGGGACACCTCCAGGGATGGGGATCCAAACCCCCCTGGGCAGTTCCAGTCCCTGCCCACCTTTCCCATGGGGAAATCCCAGCCCTGGCACAGCATGGTGCTGTTCTCTCTCACTCTGTGGCAGCAGAGACCAACCCCCACTTTGCTGCCACCCCAAAATCTCCCTTGGGAACTCCAGTGGCCAGGACAGAGCAGAGCCAGAGCCACTGGGTTTGTCCCCAGGTGGGTCACAGCGAGGAGCAGCAGCTGGAAAAGGCAGAGGTTCCTGGTGGCAGAGCACACCCTGCATGGGCACCCACAGCCAGACTCCACCAGATTTCACCTGATTGTGATGGGACAGCAAATCACAGCTAAACACTCACCTGTGATTTTATACAGAATTTTTATTATTATTATTATTTTTATCATCAAAGGCACAAAGGCCACACTTTGGAGGTGAACTGGGAGAAGTTTTACAGGGCAGTGGGGATAATGAATCACAAATTCCACCAGGGTGAAGCTCCCCTGCTCAATCCCAGTGCAGCTGTCTCGTATTTGCTCTGTGTGCATTTTGCTACCAGTAATTTTGTCATCAATTTTCATATTTTGTTTAAACATATTTGTCTTTTGGACAAGATAGGTCATATTTCACCCATTTGATGAATTTTCTCCTTGGTCCAGTTTTACAGGATTTGCACTTAATTAATTGCACAACCTTTAATTCGACAGACTGTTTTTAATGGCTGTGTAGTTTCAAATGCAGATACAGGGAGAAATTTCAAAAAGTAATTGTTTTTATGTCACTACCATTGAAAGTTGCAATTATTAAAATACACAGATAATGGCATGGAATTCCTTAGCTGATGATATTAAGCACGCCCAAGTTTTTATTGCAGATTTTTAGGGGGGTTCATGGAATTTGGGGCATGACCTCTGTATAGGAATATTCATACACAGCCCCTGCAACTCTGTCCAAACTCACAGATTCCACCTGGCAGATTTTGCCACGTGTGCTTTTGGCAAGGTGAGCCTGGATTTACATTTTTTCCCGGAATTTTGCTGCAATTCCATTAAGAGTGGGTGACTTGATCAGGCTGAGAGCGCAGCGTTGGAACAAATTTCATAAATCCAAAGCTGGGGAAAGCTCAGGGAAGGGAAGCCCACGTTTTCCTGGAGCAGCTCGGGGCTGACAGTCCTAAAAGCTTCTCTGTTAAAAGCCCCTGGAGTCCTTAGCAGGCTGGCAGGAGGGGGCCAGCTCACCCTGCACATGTGCCCATCAAATGTGCTTGTCAAGCCACCACGCCTGGTAAAAGGCAGACAGGAAGGAGTAGGCAAAGGTCAGTCCCTGTCAGCTCTCTGGAAATGCAATTGTGGTGGCAGTTTGTGAGGCTGCCTGGTTCCCTAGCAACTTTGGCTGTGCAGGGAAGAGTTAAATACATATTGCTCAGGGTTGCTTTTTTTTCCCTAATTTTGGCAATTTTTTTTTTTTTTAATGTGATTTTGTTTTATTTATTGGCCTTTGTGTGTATTTGGAGGTTTGTGTGCATAAGCTGAGAGCTCCCACCAGCAATTGTGTAAGGCTTCAAAAAGAAATCTGTTCCTGAGGCTGACTGGCTTCTGAGCTGGAGGATAATCATGATAATTAATCTAGATCTTGGCTTCTTTTGTTATGTGGCTCTGAACAACTGTAATTTGTGAAACAAATTCCACACAGCCTCTGGTTTTGATACTGGTAGTGGTGAGCTGGCATCAGGATCTGACCTGGTATCACAGAGTGCTTGGAGAGATCTTTTATGCTGATGGTGATTAGATGGGGAACTTTTAAAGTATGTATGTCTGAAATACCTCCTGCTAATGACAGCCAAGAGAGCAGTGATGTTGAGGCAGATCTTTGCTTAGAGGATTGAATTTAGGGATTAAGCCAAGGCATTCAAGTCCAGTGCAATTTCTAGGAGCTGTCCCTACTTACACAAAGGATGAATTAAACTCATTTATCTTATTGAAGCCCGAGACAGAACGTGGGGCTCACGTGTGCTGGGGACTGGCAGAGCTGCTCTGCCCACGAGGTGCTGAGAGATGCTGGAGGGTGTGGGATGCTGCCACGGTGGGAATGGCCAGCAGGGCACCCAGGAGGGTGGCCAGGGGTCCATGGAATGTCCTGAGCTGGGAGGGACCCCCATGATCATCACCCCTGCACAGACCCCCCAACAACCCCACCCTGAGCACCCCTGGAGCAGTGATGTCCAAACCCTCCTGGAGCTCTGGCAGTGCCCAGCACCCTCTGAGGATGGACCTTTCCCAATATCCAGCCCAGATCCCTCCTGGCACAGCTCCAGCCCCTCCCTGGCTCCTGTCCCTGGCCACAGAGTGACCAGAGCTGCCCCTCAGTGCCCCTCTCACAGAAGCTGGTGAGTGTCCCTCCTCCTCCTCCTCCTGTCCAGCTGGACACACCAAGTGACCTCAGCTGCTCCCTGGGCCCCTGCAGCCCCTTCCCCACCCCAGCTCTGCCAGGGCTGGGTGCCATGGATGGTCTGTACAGTGGCACTGCAGAGCCCTGTCCTGAGCCCAGGTGTCACCTGTGGACAGGTGGGGGGGACAGGAAGGAGCAGTGCCTGTGAGGAGGCTCAGGGCAGTGTGTTAGACACAGGGAAGCACCCCAGGGTGCTGCTGCTCTTCCTGTTTCTGTCACATTAACCTGGCTCAGGAGCAGTAAACACAGCACAGTTTGAGTGTAATTAATTGATCTGCCAAGTTACAGGTTGTTCCCTTTCCAGCAGCTAATATTCCCT
>VZTT01024891.1:0-17007 GCA_013400855.1 Buphagus erythrorhynchus | reverse complement strand
TAAATCCATTTCACATTTTATGGGAGCTGACACCCGAAACAAAGGTGCAGAACAACTGCAAGGTACCAAATGCTGGTACAGCTTGGGACAACATACGAGCTCCCTGCCTTGGAACAAGCACAGGTACAACTCTTACGGGGTCAGAGATACCTGTACAGTCACATGAGGTCCCTGTCACTGCTTTAAGGGGATTTATTTCACCCTACAACAATCAGGTTGTACAACACGGCTCAGGGGCTGTTCTGAGCCTCCTTACAAAGCCCCAGGTCTCAGTTAAATGGGTGCCTTTTTATCACATTCCTGTAACTTCTCCCCAGTCATTTATTCACGTGAGCGATTCCTACGTTGCTCCACATCCTCCTCTGTCAACCCCAAAAATACACAACTGCTGCAATGGTGAACAAAAGGCCAGCGGTGCCTCAAACCCAAGCGGTACCAGGAGGAAGGAGGAGGCAAAAGGCGGCAGCAGGCACCGCAGGGCTCGGCGGGGCCAGCCCTGTCCCTGCCCGCCGCTGCAGCCGCCGTTAACCTCCCCGCCTCGATTCAATGTGACAGTGACACTTCACAGCACATTGCATCCAATCTCATTTGAAGCTGACAAAGATTGTTTCTGTTTTATATCTATTGGTTTATTAATGGCCTACAGCCTCTTAAGCAGATGCATATTCATTAGATAGCCAGCTGTTAGGAGGTTCCCAGATGTCGAAAGTAGCTCTGTCTTGGTATACATTCTTTAGTTTTCCCTTCTCATGAAACAAAGTAATTGCAGCTCGATTAAAGAACCAGTTAATTAGTGAGCCAGTACCTTATGGCACGATTTAAAAAAAAAAAAAACTGGGAATTTGTGAGGAGTAAAGACATTTTTAAAAACAGAGATGAGCTGAGCCTTCACTATGTTGAACACATGCAGGATTTACATAGAGACTGGATTACTCCATGTAAAGAACCCCAGCTGCAGAATCCTGAGATACACTGAGTTCTGCAAAGGCACCTTTCTTCATTTTCCCCATTCTGCAGATTTTCTCTTACCTCTTATTCCTTAGGCAAATAGTGGATGCAGAAACATATAAAAAACAAAAATGAGACACATCTCAGTTTTTAAAGGTCATTTTACAAGAAGAAAAATTCCACAGCATCCTAGCTAGATAAAACTGTGACCAGATCATTGAACAAGCTGTACAGATTGACTTACAAATTCCAGGGCCCATCCTTCTGAGTCTCACAACATTAACCCAGCTCACCGAGATGTCTTTGCAACTTCTTTCCTCAAAGCTCTAAAAGCAGCTTCCAGAAGCAGGGCTACCACCACCATCTCCAGGAAACCCTTTGCCCATGGAAATGTTGGAAACATTGAAGTCAGCTTCAAGTTCATGGGATCTGGGCAAAAAAGGTTCCTGAGGATGTGGTTTCTGGCTAATTGCACACAGCAACAGCTCCACCCTGCCCCAAGGAGCTGCACTTCCATCACCAAGAGAGGAAGAAGAGTTTGAAAACCCGAAACAATTCTAAATTTTAGTCAGTGACACCTTGTAATAAAACATGTGAGGAAGGAAAAAAATTTTAACCAAAAATGCCCGCACAGCATTAAAAGCCTTAATCAGAAGCCAGCGATGGCACCATAAAATGTCATCTGCTGTGAGTGTTTACAGTCGAGCACAGAGGAACATGGAGGCAATTTTGTAGAGTGACTCCTGGAGCAAAGGCCTCTGAGAATAAAAGTGTCTTTAGATATTTGTTATCCTGTTATAGCTGGTATCACCTTGAGTATACAATGCCTGGCTGCATTATGTAAACACTTCATTGATAAATCCCTCCCCCACCTCCCCTAAGCTGTCAGACTGCTCTTAGCTGACAGATAGAGCTGAAACAGATGCTGCTATAAATACCCTTGTTTAGCTGTTTTGAATATGATTTCTTCTGTAGAACATGGTGGATGCTCTAGTTATCACTGAACTCGCACCTGTGCTGGAATTTATTACTCCTTTGTACACATCAAGATGAATTTTTTTTAATGATTCTATAAAAACCCAAACGCAGAGCTCGGTTTTGCTGCCCTTTCTCCCTTCTGAAGTAAAGACAACCTTTACAAAGGATTGCACTCATTTTAATTGAACTCTTTTAAAGTTTAGAAGCTACAGAATCCAGAGGTGGTAAAAGTTTAGCTCTTGGGACCAAACACAGAGTTAAATTATAGAATCATGTAATTCTATTATTGAATTCTATGTTTCTGTATACAGATAAACAACACCCAGCCAGCCAAACCCTTCTAGAGAAATCACAGGTATAGCCAGACCTGGCTTCAAAAATTAAGAAAGCAGTTGTACTAATACAGCAGCACAATTTTGGTTGTATTTGAATTCTTTAATGCAGCAGCTGGTAGATCTGTCCCCATTCACACAGTAGCTCATTTGTATTTTCACCCAGAAAGGTGATTTCTAGCTTAAATTATTATTTTGTTCATACCTGAAATATCAAGAGATGGAAACGTTTTATGGTATTTATCTCAAACAAGTTCAATATTGTTTTAAGCAAATACCCATTTTATATTCAGTCTTTATTTAAAGATGTAAACCACATTCTGCTAAGCACTGCTACCTGTGATCCATGTGCTTGAACTGGGGAGAAAACTTCCAGGCTCTCATCACTGCAGGAAAGGTGCACAGGGATGCACCTGGCCCACATTCTGAAGGAATCTTTCCAGGATTTCTTTTCTGATATCTATTTTGGTTTGAAGGACCTGGTGGCTGACAAAGCTGCTTCTCACACTCCACATACCCTGCTTTGTAAGGAGGATATTGATCCATGAAATGAAGAGAGATCAGTTCACCCCTATGGCTATTCCCTGAGCCAGGGCATCCTTGACTAAGGTGTAACTGGCACAGCCACAAAGACCCACCCCAAAGTGACCACATTTTCCACTGGAGTTACTCCAACCCCTGACGAATCTGCTTCATTACCACCAATGTCAATTAGAAGCAAAACCAAAGGTTCCTCTGAGATGTGAACAAACTGAAGAGGGACATGGTCCTTCAACTCAGAGCTGACTATTTCACTGGCCAAACCCACCTTAGAGGGACAGCACGAGGAACAGACTCATCCTATTGACCCCAAAACCTTCCAAGGAGGATTGAGAAGCACTGCACCCAACAGCACGACAGGGTAACAACACTGACTCCAGGTTTAGCTTTCCCCAGCTCTGGAAGGAGCTTCCTTCCCACCACAATTCTGCAAACATTGAACCAGTCTGAGCCTTCCCATCTGTTCCAACAAGAGGGTTTGAAGATGATTATCCCAAATAAGTGTAAAGGTTCAGAACAGGAACCAGAGCCATCTCTCCTACTCAGCTGCTGAAGGCTGCCTTGATTACT
Source organism: Buphagus erythrorhynchus (assembly GCA_013400855.1). Taxonomy (NCBI): domain Eukaryota; kingdom Metazoa; phylum Chordata; class Aves; order Passeriformes; family Sturnidae; genus Buphagus; species Buphagus erythrorhynchus. The sequence goes on along the minus strand of VZTT01024891.1, from coordinate 13,639 downwards.
TTGATGTAACAACACTTGAAAGCTCCTATTCTTTGAAACTAATTTAAACACATTGAATTGTTGAAAGATTAAAAACCGCAGTCAGCTAATTACACTCACTCTCATCTCTTATTCAGCAAATGAATCACTTTTCATTACCACTTAGCTGAAGTACATGAATTTCTGCCTAATTAGAAATGTTGTAGATGGAGCATTAGCAAGGCTGGAGCGGGTCAGGATATCTTGCCTGCTTCATTTTTAATTCCTAACAGTAGAGCCAGATAGGAAAGGCTTCAGATAAGAAGTCATTAAACAATTTTAAATTATTTATAAAAATTACTTTGCCCAAATTATAATTATTTTTTTTTCCCAAATGCTCTCATAAACGTCAAATGGAATGAAAGGAAAAGCAGCCCAACATTGATTTTAATGAACATTTTAATGTTATGTATAACAGAACATTATGAATACAATGGAAACAAAGTTTTATCAATTTAATAATAAAAAAAAGAAATCCAACATAAGAAAAGGGAGGCAATAAATTTCATACCTATAGTATAGTGCTTATTCTTAACAATATTCCCAGCTTGTGAATATAACAATGTCTTTGTGTTCCAGATTCTAAAATCTTGATTCATGTGAACTTAAATGCAGAATTACAGAAGGAAAAAAACAAAACCCCACAAAACCTTAATTCATTCTCTTGCTTTCAGTAAATCAGTAAAATCTTTGACTGCTACAGGTCTCCTTTATTAATATATATATTTTTTTACTCCTCTATTGGATTCCACAGCTGCTAATGCCATATTTACAGAAAAGAATCACCAAGTGTTGTATAAAAGTCAGGATCCAATGCCATTGGATTAAGTTAGGTTCTAGATTTACATCACTGCACTGTGATTCACCTGCTGCTGATGCCCTAAACCAGTGGCTCCTTAGGGACATTGGTGCTACAAAGGATGCCAAGTGCCACTGGAGAAGAACTCCAAGAAAGTGCATTTTCTGGAGTTTTCTGAAAGGAAACCTTCCAGCAGTCTTGGATAAAGCTTCTCCCAGACTTGCACGGGATATCAGCTGTAACATTAGAAGCACGTTAAGACCTCAAAAAATCTGTTGATCACCAAATTGCTGAGAGAGGATTTTTACAATAAAAATTTGGGTAATACAGCAGTGTGGCTGGAACATTAGCAAAAGTATATATACATTCCAGGTCCCTTTGAATTAGCCATAGTCACATATGTAAGCCATTTCTGGACAAAAATATATATTCTTATAAAAAACTGATCATAGTACTTGAGTGACTTCACAATTGTGGACTCAGTGGTAGTAAAAGGAATGATCCAATTATGACAAAGCGATCAGGGAGAGGGGGAAAAGAAAGTCAAAGCTCTTCAAGAAAAAAGAAAAGTATAAAATTAGATTCAAACATTTTTACCCAGTCCCCAATCCAGTCTTCCATCAAGTCTCAAAGTTAAAATTGGTTCTTCTACGTAGGAAAGGTTTTTTGATGGTCTTAATACAAATTATTTTGCAAAATCATCCAACACATTCCTTAGAAGAATCTCTGACCTCTCCAGAATTTGAACACTAGTTATTTCAACACTTAGAAAATAGCTTTTGGTTCTTTATGTAGACACCTTAACTGATAAAGAAAAAAAAACTGATCAGTGTTTCCCCAGCTATATTTATGCAGCTAAAAATCCTTCATTCAGTCTGCCCATTTATTTTATTTTAATCTCATTTTATGTACTTATTTTACAATCTTTATTTGCTAAAATTGGCAAAATTTGCAAAGGCATCTTGCTTGGGTTGTACAGTCCCAGGAGTCAGAGAGGCCATAGCCATGTTGGGTACCCCCATTCCTAGAGTGCCCATGTTCATGCCCATCATTCCCTGGTTCATCATGGGCGTGGGGGCCATGGAGGCCATGCCCATGGTACCTGCCATCACCCCGGGCACTGCCAGCCCCAAGGGCCCTCCCAGCAGGGCACTGCCCTGGGCTCGCACGGGCATCGCGCTGGGCTGAGCGCTGAGGTTCACAGCCGCAAAGTTCTGCGTTATCACATTCATCGGCTGTTGCATATCTGCACAAAGAGAAAGAGCACAAAAGTCACTGAGTGGAAGCTGCTCACACTGAAGGAACTCATGTAATGTGTGGTCACTGCTGTGAACATGGATATGATGGCCAGGCCTGCAGCTATTTCTGATTTGGACATCAGGAGGAACTTCTGTACTGAAACAGGGGTCGGGCACTGGAGGGGCTGCCCAGGGACATCTGGAGTCCCCATCCCTAGAGGTGTCCAAGGGAGGGCTGGATGTGGCACTCAGGGCTCCGGGCTGGGTGACAAGGTGGGGGACAGGGCACAGTTGGACTCAGTGATCCCTGAGGTCTTTTCCAACCTTAATGATTCTATGATTCTACTGAACTTGTTTCCCTGTTTTCTGTGTGAACACTCAGAAAACTTTTATAGAAGGTATGAATATAATTTTATACCAATTAATACTCTAGAGAAGTTCCTAAATCTAAAGATTAGGAAGACCAAGAAGATTAGAAAGTTCCTAATCTAAAGATTAGGAAGCCCAAAGTCAAGATACAGCAATAGTGCAAGCTCTACAGCAGAACCTGCACAGACACAGCCTCCTGACACACCAATCTCCATTTGAAGAACAGAACTCATGTCACAATGTCACAGTGGTTTATGAAACAAGTGTGACTAAAGGAAGGAAAACAGTAATGGACAGGAGACTTGGATCTCAGGGACAGCCTATGGAACACGGACAGGGCTCCGTGTGTAAAACACTGCAATGATCACTTACTCTGTTGCTGCATCATGGTATTAAGCGATGGCTGTTGGGGTTTGGAAGGCTGCATCCCAGGTACTAAATTGTCCAAACTGATATTTACACTGGGATCTGACCAAGTTGAGGGGAGAGTTTTGCTTGCATTTTTCTGGACCATCTCTGTCCTTGCATTATAAAGTGAGTTAGGCTTCGGCATCATTGGATTCATGCTTTGCAGAGGCTAAAAAAGAAAATTTTGTTGGGATTAACTTGAAACAATTTACTGGTAGGAAACAGGACTAAACAACAAGTATGTAGTTTTCCACAGAAGATAATAAAAACCCATGAAACCATGAACTTTAGCTCTTCCAAAACAGGGCTGCCAGGTGCTGTTCCACAGTTAGATTAGAAAAGTATTTGTAAGCAGAGGTCAAGTCCCACATCAATGTGGAGTAACCAGCAGCAGCAAAGTTTTGAACTCAAACATGCTGATTCTTTCCTCCTAATACTAAGCTGATCCATTACAGTTTTCACATCACTCTCCACTGCAGCAGGCACTTCTGTCTTTTCCAGTCCTCACCTCCACCTACTTGAGGCTGGAAACCTGTAATGTTCTGTGGAGAATGGCTTTACACTACCAAACTCAACTGCTCCAAAAAAGCAGCTGCACTTCCTAGAGCAATGAAGCCCATCTTCAAGAAGAGCCTTTTCTGTTTAAGAGGCAATTGAAACATCTTTGACAAAATGCTGATCACATCTGAGTGACCAAGTCTAAGGCATTCCAGAAGAGGAATGGATTAATTTTCAATGCTGTGATTAAGGAGAAGAGAAGACCAGCATTAGCAAAGTGTAGCAACAGCAGCATACCTGTGACCTGGACATGGGTAAACTGACACCCATGGAATTGGAACTCATCATGGAGAAATTCATGCTTTGTGAGGAGGTCATGGTTGTCTGAGAGGGTCCCATCAAATCAAAAAGATCCATAGAATTGGAAGCAGCTGGAGGCTGGCCTGGAGCTGGCTGTGAGCCACTGAAGAGCTCTAGAGCTGGCTGCTGGGCTGTGCTGCTGAAGAGCTCTTCAGACGAAGCACTGGCACAAGGAGAAGCTTGGTTGAAGGCACTCCAGTCACCAAAGTCTCCATTTCCACTCGTTGCCGTACCTGAAGGAAAGGCAAATGTGGGAGGAAGGAAGAGAGAGAAGAAAGACAAGACTTAGAGAAAGGCACTGAGCAAATGCCATATTCCATGAACTGAAACAAATGAGAGCTGATCTGTGTCCGTCCAGATTAACATCTGCAGGTAGAACCTCCATCTGGACATCATTCCCTCTCATGAATATTCCAACAATTCTAACAAGGTACGAAAGGAAATATGAAACACCCGTACACAGAAAGTAGATGTTTGATAAGATGTCACCTGTGGATGCCAGGCAAGTGGGGACAGGTTTGCTTCAGCTGAAGTACAACTGGAAGATAACTTGGGGTAGACTGGAGACTACAGTCAGAACAACACTGAGAACTTGGATAATATTTATCAGCCCTTTATCTTGGCATTCTGGTATTTGCACAGAGCAGTTGTCAGAAACAAGCAATTGGATAAAGCAAATTCCATCATGATAAAGACAACTACATCCAAATTTGGTTTTATACAACTGTAGCTTTTTGTACAAAACCACACTGAGGGGAATAAAACCCAGAACTTTGAGAGGAGGTTGCCAGGGAAAGCTTATTTGAGGTGATAAGGAATAAGCACTTCCCATCCATGAAGTGCTCCTGTAAAACGCATTAGGTTTTTTAAATTTGATTCCTGAACTGAATGCCTTGATTTGAAGCAGAAATTCAATCTTGGATCAATCATTTCTCTCAGCAGCAGCTTTGCTGAACTCTTGTAGTTCATCACTTAAACACTGTTCCATTTCAAGGGGTTTTTGGAGACAAGTGTTTAAATCAGAACACAGAACTGAGAGCTCTATCTCTATTTCTCTGTGAAGGCAGAGCCAACAGCACGAGCTGTTTGCAGACACCTGCAAGGGCACCTCTTCAGCATCACAGATGTTGTGACAAAAATCAGTGAACTGAGAGCATGTCAAACCTTGCAGTCAAACAGGAGGAGATGTTCCCTCCCTCAAAACACGTGTTTCCCTATTAACAGGGAAAGTGTTGATTCACAGCAGTGATGGGGGAAGAAAAGCTTAAAACAGCATTTGCAGAAGATGCTGAATATAAAGCAACACCATTTAAACAGCTCACAGGCTACACAGTGAATCACACTGAGCTTGGGCCACTGGCCAGATCCACTTTTTGATTCTCTCACTGATTCATTTTTGGTACTTCAGCTACATCACAAACAGTGCTGCCATAGGAAATGAACTTTGAGTGCTGGTCAACATTTAAATCATCTCGGATTTCTTTAGCTGACTGAACAAAGGCTCAAACATGTAGAGCTGGGGCAGATGAATCCAGTGCCAGTTTCTGTTTCCTGCCCTATGGCTGCTTCCATAATGTATTCCACCCACTCATGGGTAGCTGCAGCAGTCTTTTACACTTTGTGTAAATATTTATCAACATACACCTTCAACCTTTAGTCACCTCTCTTTACCAACACATTATAATTTAACGAATAGTAGAAGAGTAAATTTGTTCACAAAATCCAAGTATTGCCAACAACTTCAGTGCATGAAGTGGGCTAATATTCATTAGTTCAGGGCCTTACTAGAACATCTGCTTTGATCTTCCTCACAAAGAGGCACTATATTAGAATGTTTCAATTAGTATTACATATTAAAAATTAAAACCTACTTTAAATATTCGTGATAGATAAGTAAACGCTGAGTGTGCTCCTTCTGTGTTCAGACCTGTGCACTGAGCACCAATAATGGAAGTGGGGGTAAAAGGGAGAAGGTTTTGCCCCTTCAGTAGGACTTCAAAGATGATTAATCAAGAAGGAAAAGATTTCTAGAGGGGCTTACACTCTTCAGGAATGATTAATCATTTCACAGGACTCCTTGTCCCTTGCATAATGGTGATTGGAATAGATTAATCATGTTAATGCAGATAAAGGATTGTATCAATTTAGGCTATATTAACACAGGAGTTATTTGCATAGTAGGCAGCTTTGTGTTTGCAAAACAACTTGGGTTTGACTGCGAAAGCCTGTAAAAAACCAGAGCAGTTCTTTCCTACCAAGTAAACTGAAGATCTATTAACTAACCCAGGCCCAGCAGAGCCTTCCCAACACTGCAAAACAAAGGAGGAGATGCAAGCATGCTGACTAAAAGCTGGCTCCCAGGTAGATTTGCTGTTCAGTCTCTTTGCTGTTCTTTTCTCATTTTGTACTTGATCATGCAGCCTGGCTGAGAACCCATCACAAACATTCCTGCTCAAATTAACTCCACAAATGACACACAGCCAGCTCTCCCTACTCCAGGGCTGTCTGCAGCCCTGTAGGATCCCACAAACATTCCACCAAAGGAAAATTGATCACTTTAGATGGTTTCCAAGCATATTTTATTGATTTCCAGTCCAATTTTAAGGGAAACCTTTTCAGATGGTGGCCATGTCTCCTGATAAGCTTGTCTGTCTGCAGGTAAAATGTCTGCACATGCACTGAGCCAGGCTGCATCTTCCTTCCTCCCAGAGCACTTGTGGTCCAGCTACACACACAGAGTTTACCCTGGAAAGGGAAGGGACTTTCAATCATGCCACATGGCATCTCTTGCCCTCCTTCCACCCTTCAGCAGCACTGCAATCCCTAAATCAATCCTACCTTGCGACGATGGGAAACTCGCTGAAGCAGCAGGTGAACTAAAATCAGCAAATCCTCCAAATGGGTCACCTGATCCACCTAGGAACAGAGGGAAGCCAAAAGCTGTTACAGGACTGTGCAAAGCTCCATTGCAACAACTGCATGTGGGATTTATGAAGAAAAGCTTTCTGCACTTGACACAATGGATTTATTGATTCTGCTCCCTAAGTCGGCTCTGTTTTCCTGTTCATCCCCACACTGTGTTTATACAAGCCTGAGCAACAATAAACTGGATTATTTCCAACTGCCTTGCAGATCTTGCAGTTTTGTTTTCCATGGGAAGAACTAAAACATGTAAGTTTTTGTCACCTCTAAAAATAAGTTCTGAGATATTAAAAAGATTAACAAGTTTTTAACTAGGGAGCGATGCTACCAGTACGGCCCTTTGTAACATTACAAATTTGGAAGCAAAATATAAAAAGGCCAAACATTCTTATTGCATAAAAGTTAATTTATTATGTTTCCTATGAAAAATTACACGTCACCTTATATTTAGTTTTTGTGTTACTTAAAGCATGAATGGTTCTGCAACGATTTTGAATTAGGATTTCAGGGACAGAGCTTGCATTTGTGTTCATTTTTTAATAAGTTTGCTTCCTTTCTACAGCAAGAACATTACGTTTTCCAACTAGACATTCATATACAGCATATAAATTATTAACTTCTGAATACTAACAATTTTTCACTAAAAAGATACAGCCAAGGTATAAAAGCAAACAATTTAAGAACCATATTGTAAAGTCAATTTTTAAAATAAACTCAGGAAAGTTACAAAGATCACCTAGTTATGGTTGGTACTGCTTTTAAACTGGGATTCCACTGACCAGAGGAAGCCAAGAAGTTGACCTTATTTGTTTGTCCTCAAAGATTTCACCTCCAAGCAGTCCCACCCTTGGAAGAAGCTGCAGCAGTTCAATTATTTTGCTTTTAGTGTTCTGAGAACATTATATAGGTTACATCACAGCTGCTTAGCCTGCAGTGCTTAGGAGGCAGCCAGGTGGGACTGGAACATCTGTGCTGCACTCAAACACCACCAGGGACAGCTTCCAACATCTGGTGCCATTTCGGAATTGTCTTATCGCTGCAAGACATTCTGCCCCATCTGCTACTCTCAACTGGGTTAATTAAACCAGAACCATCTTCTTTTTAATAAATGGCCAGCAGTAATAAAAGGAACCATTCACTTCCTAATACATGTGTACTTGTATTTCTTTTTAATGTTATTTTACTGTAGACATTGCCAGGAAGGCGACTGCTCTTCCAAGGGGAAACGTCTTCTTGCTGAGCATGTAGTGCAGGATATAAAACATGAGCAGAGAATGCAAGGATGGCCTCTGAATTTTCAGACACAGCACTACAGAAACTCTTTTAACACCTTTTCAAGAGGGAAACAACTTTACACCAAGTTAAGAAATTTCTTCAACACAAATTCTGAAGTGATCTAATAAGCATCTCATGTGTGCTTATACACAAGTTTTGTTCTGACCCTCAAGAATGAAAAAGTGAAATATCAAACTAAAAACCTGATCTGATCCTGTTTACCCTGTCTACTGGAATGAACGTTTTCAAGTCATTTTTCCCCACATATGTGCTTACAGAGTTCAGAACAGGTTAATGGTTTCAGAGTTTATATGCTGAATGAGCAACACAGATGACATATGCTCCTGACCACATGCTCGAAGGAAAAAATAAAAATCAATGCTCCCTGCTACACCCATTATCCTTGGGCTGCCTGACAGTGCCTAGGGATTAATTTAATTTTAAAAACAGAACTAGGTTCAAACCCAAAATAACCCCTTAACACCTTCAGTCAAGTTTAACTTTTCCTCCCCATCTCTTGCCTGTTTTCAAGTGAAACTGAGTTTCAGAGAGCGGTGACAGAGATTAAGCTGGATGCAGTAACTCTCTAAAGAAAGGTTAAGGAACCTCAGCTCAGTAACACCAAAAAAATCCTGCCAGCAGGTCTAACCAGGGATTTTACATCTTCTCTTTTATGGCAACCATGCACCCCCTCACATACAAACTGTGTTCCTCCAGTAAAGAGTAACACTGAGCCAAATCAACCCTTTCACATCTCTGCATCTGAAAATACACAGATAAGCAAACCCTAAGTTCCCTGAATTCACATCACTTCCCTGCCAGTTCCTTCACAGGACACATCAAAGGCTGCATTTGACCCCTTCCCTCTGCCTTGCCTGACACTGGCAATGCTCCCACACCCTGTGCTGCGAGGAGCAGTGGTCAGAACAAGTGACCTGCATGTGAAGGACAGTGCTAATCTTCTCAACGTGAGCAAGCCTCAGAGATTCCCACATGAGATCTGCCACTACAAATGAACCCTTTCCATCTGCCTGCTCAGGTCAGCAGAGGTTATTTAGCAGGACCAGCTGGTAATGTGCCTCTTCTCAGCACCATTCCTAAATGCTGCTTTGGAAAAAGGAGATAAAAAGATTAAAAAAAAAGAAAAAGGCTGACTACAGCAACGAGCCAAACTGATGAAAGATTTAAATACACTGTAATATAGAAGCTGCCATAGTTCTGTTTGAAATAGGGGCAGGTTCACTTTCAAATGGAAACATCTATTCTCAATGAGATCTTATTTTTATAAAAATAAAAACATACACACTGTATATAAAACAAAAAAGGTTCCAATCTCTACTGGCATAAGAATTAGATAGAAAAAAATTCAGTATTGACTTGGGATAGTGGTTTGGATCCAGGATCTTAAACTTTCATGGAACTGTGATAACTCTAGTGTGCAATAAACACCTTCGTATGTGAAATTAAAAAAATAAGAAATTGAACAAAATTAAGTTGTTACTTAAATTTACGCATTTGTGCATAAAAACAGACACACAAAATGAATTGTGTTTCTTAATCTCTGGGAATTAACTCATTTCAGAACAGATATGAAACACTGTCTACTTTCCTAAAAATAAAAGTGAGTAAAGTTTTAAAGATCTACTCAAAATAAGAAAGATTAAGACAGATGTCTGATAATAAATTACCACGACAGTTTCCCTCCCTGCAGTAGAGTTTTGATGTATTTTCTAGTGTATTAAACACTTACAGAGGTAGGGTAGTGATGAAAGGAATCAGAGTCACACAGAATGGCCACAGTACTGCCTTTGGTCACACAGGAGATCAGACCCCTGGTGTGACCCTACAACATCCCCAGCAGTGCTGTAGCTTCAGTTAGGGGAGAGCAAGACCAGCCCTTACAGACCCTGACTGCAGCCACAGGGCCACTCTCGTGGCCTCCAGCCACTCTGAGCTGCCATTCCTTGGTGCAGCCTCTGTCATTTCACCTTGTCTACAAAGCAGGGGCCCAGCACCTTGGCTCAGTGAGATACACACACCCCTGTGCAGTGCCAACACCATCCTGGCCATCAGGGGACACTCCTCATTTGCAATGGGAAGGTCTCTGAAAGGTTTCTCTCAAGGAAATGCTCATATTTATTTGCTACTTAGTGGTCTCATGTTAAAGCTCACTTTCTCCCAACTGTGCCACCAGACCACAAGTGCACAGAAGTTTTATTCCATGCCACCATAAACCCATTGATACCAGAAATTTTGTAAGAACAAATAACAACTCTAAATTTCAAGTTTTGGGTTTTGAGAAGCAAAGCGCCAATCCTCTGAACTCCTACTAATTCCATAGGAATGCACTGAAATTTAACACACTTCTAAAAAAAAAAATCTGCATTTTGGGAGCGTAAGGGTAAGTCCATGGGAAGATTAACAGATTTGCTACACATTTAGAAAGTGAAGGATGTGTTTTAAAATTAGCAATTTCATTTTTAGGTAGCAATTTCTTTTTGGTTCTATGTTTTGGATCAACCAAGTGCCAAGAGAAAATAAGACAAAGAAATAAGTTTGCCATATACCTCAGATGAAAGCTTCCATGAAGATTATCCATCTCCACCTGCCCAGCCTTTGAACTGCACTATGAGAAATGCTTGAATATGAATGGATTGCACTTGCTTTTAGAGTTAATTATAAATAACTGCATTACATACACAGTTTCTTACAGACTGATCTAGCAGTTCATCTTTATGCTCCTAACATTTATTAGTCCCATGCAATAGCACACACAGTACCTTGCTGCAAAGGGTTCTTTCTAGGTAGTTTTACAATTTTTTCAAGTATTCATTTCTCAATTTATCTACTTTATCTTTATTCTAGCAACAAACAAGCTTCTCCTCAGAACTGGAATAGACTCCAAACCTACCTGTGGAAGCTGGCTGGCTGGCTCCATCAAACAACAGGTCCACCAGGTCATTAGAGGACTTGCTGCCAGAGGGGACAGCAGCCTGGAGAAGAAATTACACCAAATCTCAACTCATGATGTCATTAATCAAATTACATTAACAAGTTTTCTGGGGTTTTAAAGGATTTTGTTTGCTTTTGCTTTGAAGAGATAACAGATTTGCCTTTAAAGCCAACAATCATGTGCCTAAATGTGAAATACTGAAAAGCTAAAAGCTCATAGTTTTTTATAACTGAAGAATTTGGTAAGTTTTCAGTAAGTATGCAGCTTCATAGGATCTTTAACGTTTCATGCTAAAATTCTCTTTGCTGTCCTGAAGAGAGCCAAACATGCTAATGACTATATTTAAAAAATTCTACACCTCAAGACATCACAATTAATTACAATGATACTCTTCCACAGACTGTGATAAGTCCAACTAAACATTTTTGATAGAATAACTCCCTTGAAGGCTACATCACAAAACCTACCCTAAATGAGAAATTGTCTTAGAGGATAGAAGAAAACAGCTTCCAAAATGAAGTGCTGTCCTGCTGTCTCACCTTTGTCATAGATTGTGCAGGATGAGCAGCAGAGTTCTGTTCTGGACTTGCTTTATCTCCTGTGTAATGAGCTGCTGCTCCCAAGTCAATGGTTTTTGAAGGATTTGCTGAGCGTTTCTGTCTGATGGTGGTAATTTCTGTAGCTTGTGCAATATGAATGTGTTTTGTTGTCACAGTCTCCTCTTCATCTTTAAATTCAGCTTTGGGAGATTTGCCTCTTCTTGACTTTTCCTCATCACTGTCACTATTAAAACAAAAGTGATAGCACAGCATTTGTGACCGAGTCCTCAGCTGCTTGAGCAGACATTTGGCTTAAGCTACAACAGTTTTGGTTACTGCAGTTTCTTGTGGCAACAGTTCATGATAAAAATGCTGCTTTTTCCTGCATTTGAGAGAGGAACTGTTTCACCCTTACATAACACATCACACCACACAGCATTGCACCTGTTGCACAGCAGCAGCGGAAAAAAGCAGGTTATTTTCTTAAACATGAACTGCAAGTCCACGACAGAGGATAATAGGAAATCAGTGTTTAAACCCAGTACATTGAATTACCTTCTGACAGGAACTCTCCCACACATTATGTAACACTTCAGCAACAGAAAGTTAAGTTGGCAGTTGTGCTCACTACTTACACCAAGAGACAGAAAGCAATGAACCACACTCTGTACTGTCTTTCAGGTTTGAACAACTCCATTTGTATCTCAGCTCATTTCCTTTTCCAGGGAAACAGGCTTTCATATTCTTTAAGATGTTTGGGGGAAAAGAATGCTTAAAGAATTATGCAATGCAATGTTACCATCAGCAGAGCAGGCACACTTGTTTTCAAAATGTAGAAGAATAAAAATATCACCCTTTCAGGCAAAAACTTTTTAGATGTTGCTGCACACTATTTGATTCATTTGTTGCACTGTCTGCTTCTGTATTTTGTCTTTGACAAAGAAAGTAATTGGCCCCCACCACCAGTCATGTTGCCTGTTATCAGGATTTGTAACAGTGAGAATTGCTGTAGAGAAAGCTTAAATACATTGGAATGCATTTTGAAATCATAATTCCCTTAGCAACAGAGTTGAAAGTGGAAGGGTTTTATATTTTAATAATGCATTAGAATACTAAAACTGAAAAATTTAAGAAAGGCTGTCCCTTTGTCAGAGGGAATGTGACAGTAACTGCAATATACTCTGGGGGGGAGCCTTTGTTCTCTGCTAACAATGGTGGCTTTTTGGGAACACGTTGCATGTGCCATTTCCTCTGTGCATGTTACCTGCTCACCACTGGGGATGGCTCAGTTCAGCAACATCACTCAACACAAATGCTCACTCCCTTTTGCAATTCTTTTACTGTTAAAAAGATAAATTTCACAGCTGCTCCTGGCATTGGTTTGAGCCAGCCTTTCACAGATAAGGGAGCTCCAATGGCATCATTTGACTTTATTTTTCCAAAGCACTTCAAGCCTGCCATGTGAGCACAGCCCTGCTGCCCCACCTGTGTGCACAAACCCCCAGAAGGGACCACAGCCACACTTCCATTTGTGACATCAGGATTTTAGCAGGAGCCCCCAGAGCAGAGGGATCTGCTCATTATTGTGGTGTACACACAGAGCATCCATCCCAAAAGCCCTGCAGGAGGGTGGAGGATGCTGCTGGAAGCATCCAAGACCAGGACAACACAACTAAGGCTCAGTCTCTCCATGTATTGGATTTAATACCTGCAATGCAATTCTTGTCCACACTACAGAGTCCAAGAATGTTGTGGGCTGAGGAAATAAGTGACAAGTAAAGTCTGATTGATAGAGAACTGGTATAGATCAATCTCACTAATGCAAGAATGAAAAAAGTCAGTCTTTGGTGATATACAGCAAAATATATGACTAAAGGCTCTGAGGAACAAAACTAAACATATATGCCAGAAAGAAGAATAAATACTACAAGACTCAATTTTCTATGACAACCTGTACTGCTTCCAAATTCTCTCAGGAGATCCCTTTTTATTTTTCTTTAATGGTCACATTAACAAAAAAAAAATTACAGATTAATGTTCCCTCTAAGTGTGTTTACTGTGCTCAGTAAAATTGCAGTACTTCACTTGAGAATTGCAGAGAGAACTTAAAAATAAAATTATGGCAATGTACCAAATAATTAAAAAAACTTCTGCAAAAAAAGTATATAATTACAACTTTGAGAAATCAAAGTATGGACACATGTTCTTTTCCTTTGCCTTAAGTTTTTCATAGTGAGGTTTTTTTTTTAAACAACCTTTA
>VZTT01024888.1:0-12236 GCA_013400855.1 Buphagus erythrorhynchus | reverse complement strand
CTGTCACTACATGCCCTTGTTAATAGTCTTGCCCCACGAAGGAGGTACCCCTGCTATAATGATGCATAATTATATGGTTCCTGATAGTACTTCACAGGATTTACCCCTACGAAAGTCTGAATAATGTATCGGATCTTAATAAAGGGCCCTGAGGTGGAGATTCAGGCTCCTGAAAAGAAATGCCATGAGCCACTTTTCTGTTTTGCTAATAAGTTTCATTTTTAATTACATTTGCCAAACATTAATTTGGTGTCCAAGCATTGCCTTGAAAGTTTTCCAGTTACTCGGAATAGTATCAATTAACAAGGAAATAACAATGAAAATGCAACAGTTTCTCAGTTTCTGGTCTTGTCTCTTCTGCCTTGCCCCAAGAGCTTACCCACAATCGGCTCTACCCTGAGTCTCTCTTGCAGATATCAGTGTTAAAATATGTGTGTGCACAGAGACTTTGCTTAGCAGCTCTAGGCCATTTTGCTCTTTGCATCTCTAGGTCTCTGTGCCCTCGGAAATGTGTCTGACTGCGAAGCATTTTTAGACATTAAATTAAAAAAAAGTTGGACCTGAAATGGAAAAAGATGTTGTTTTTTTTGTCTGTCCTGAGTTTAATATGAATTTCAGCAGCAAGCAACCTTATGACTTGTAAGTAGGTCGTTATGGGGGCTGGGGGATGAAAACAGTTGTCCAAGAGAAGTGTTTGCAACTCGTGTTGGCAGCCCGTGTGATGGGCTGGCTGGGGGAGAGGCAGTGGTTGCTGCCTTGTTGGAAGTGTGACTCATTTTCCTCAGCATCATTCCTTGTGCTGCTATTTCAGAGTCATACAGTGAGGTGCCTGAAGCATCCTGGTGCTGTTACTGGGGTGTCATGGAGGCAGCTGGGAGGGTGCTCTCTGTCCTGATGGTGGGAGCTGAGTTGGGAAGGATCTCTGGATAGAGATACAAATTTGTGACTTCTTTCTGCTTTCAAGGCTCTCTAGCAGGATTAAATCATCAAAAATACCACATTTCCTAAGAAGATCAAACCCAAGAAAACCAAAATTGTGTTTTGCTTAGTACATCCTCTCCTGTGCAATCTGTGGAGCTGCCAGAAACCACTGGCATGGTGAGGTGGGAGCCACAGGGCTGGTTTGGCATAATGATCTCCTGAACTGTTTTGAGAGCTTATATAAACACTTCATTTTCATTAGTCTTTTGCTTTTATATATACCCATAGTATAAAATAGCTTTTTGTAATATATATTTAAAGAAAATAATAGTGTGTGAGCTGTAGTCTATCAAGCCCTATCTTGCTACTTACAACTCCAAGAGCAGATTTTTCAGGGGAGGGTTAACTGCACCACCTAATGAAACCCCTTCACTTTGTACTTCAGTGATACCTTCTGCTCAGAAGCACATAATTCTCTTTGAAATACTATTTTTCTTTGCCTGTTACTTTATTCCTTTTTGTGTGGCTTGATGGTCATTTTATCTTAAAAGCAAGTTGTGAATTTCTGTGCTGACAAAGCAATCAGCCTCTGTGGCATCTTGAGTTGATCACTTGCTGAGAAAAACAGAATCTTTTTTTGGGTTTTTATTTCACTGTCTGTTTATTCCTTTGAGCAGCAGCTCATTCATGTTTCACAAGACTGGGCAAACAGAAGTTCCTGTCTGCTGCTGGTGTCACTCATATTTTACATGTAGATAATTATATTGTTCCCTCTGTTCATCTCCGTGCCCTGAAATAGCTGCTGTCATCGTTTTCAATTTGGTCGTGTGCTGGCTTTCCTTGTTCATGCACTTATTCCTGAAGGTCAGTGCTCTTGCCATAGACAGTTATTTTAAGCAAGGAAAGGGAATTATCAAGCAGGGAGCATTGGTGGCACCATTAAAGACAAGTTTTGAAATAACATGCTAAAATCTAGCAGTTTGTTTACAGTCTTGTGCAGGAAATAGGTTTTTGAATGGAGATGTGTTATTTTAAGTGCAACATTGCAGCTTTCACATTCTAGTATGATTTTTAATTTCTCATTAAAACTTCTTTTACTTTTCCTCTGTGTTGTCTTTGAGGGTTTTTTTGGACAGCTTGTTCAGCTGGGCCATACCAGTGATGCTGTCATCTCCTCTGAGGGTAATAGCTCAGTTTCAAACCAGTACAATAGGTTTAGAAAATCCTCTTTTTATACATCTTTCACTTTGTTCTGCTGCTTCTGTGGCTTTCGCCTGACTGATCCAGCAGCATGTTCATCTGATTGGATTTGCTCTGTTTGGTATCATAAGGAGTAACCTGCAGGCATCCTTTCTGCTTCTCTGGGGTTTTGAAGTGCTGCTGCACATTGCTAATTTGATAAATTAATTTCTTCTTCAGTCTTCTCTTAAAATTTGTTGGGTTTCTTTTAATTTGTTTTCTCACCATCCTAAGTGCTAAACCAAAAACATGAGGAACTTGAGTTTGATTTTAATCAAGAGCAGCGGCACAGCATTAAAACGTGTGCTTTAGTTAGAGCTGAAATGAAACTCAAAATGCCTGGCTGCCTAATAGGTCTGCTTGGAACCACTTGGGATTATAGAAAACCTTTCTTGTCTGCCTTACACTTCTATTGTGCTTTTTTCAATTTGAAGTAGTGTTTATTAGAGGCAGTTTCATAAGTATTCAGATGCAGCGCCCTGAATAAAAGGAACATGTTTATACATGTGTGTTCTTTACCAAATGACTTTCTTTTTGAAGGCCCTGCTTTTGTCTCTAAGCCATTTTGATTTTATTTGCTATATTTGTGTCCATATTTATGACTTATAATTGTTAAACTTTAGTTCTGCCCCATGTTTTTAGCTTCACTTAGGGAGATTGAAGAAGTTGTTTGTACTTTTTATGCTATGAATATAATGAATTATGAAATATTTAAAATATTTGAGAGCACATCGATGCCCTGCGTGCTCTGTGCCTTGTAAGCTCATCACAAACCTTTGATCACGGACCTTCAGCAACTGAAACGTAAAAAGTCTCAAGGAGGATTAAAAACTTGCTGGTTGGTTTCCCAACAGTGGTCAGGGTTGTTTGACAGGAGAAGAAAATTCTCAGCAGCTCTTGAGTTATCTGTAGCAAGAGGAGGTAGCAACAAAAATCATTCAAAGTTTTTAGGTAAATGTTTAAATTGTATTAATGGAAAATAGACCATCAGCTGAGGAGATGAGACTGAAATAATGTGAGCATTGTGTAGGGCTGTGTTTATCCTATCATAACCTCACAGCAGATGGTTTTCTGCTCAGTAGTATAAGAAAATTTGGGTAAAGTGGAAAAAAGAAGCTGTTGGGGGAAGCTGAATGCTGACACAATGCAGAACATCCCTGGTGGCAGGAATGGGGCTTGTTGGCACTGGAAGAATATCTGTGGTCCAAAGGCTTTTCCATCCTGGCTGTACTGTCAAGAGTGGTGCCTGCACACAGCATCACCTCAGTCATTTAGCAAATGACTGAAAAAACCTCAAATATTGAAATTGTGAAGCTGTTCATACACTGCTTTCAAAGGACTCCATTTCTCATTTTGTTAATTGTCCCAATTTTACACATTGCACCATGTTGGTGTCCAATTTTCAGTAAAACCCAGCATATTTGTGAGTTAGGGGCCCAATCTAACTTATTTACCCCGCAGTAGGCTTTGGCTTGACTAATGACCACTGCTTCAGAAACCCTGGAACCCAAGGGCTGTGCTTAGCATGCCAGGGGGGTTGTTAGTTCTACATTAAACCAATGGCTGTTATTAATGGCAGTGAATCCCCACCTCTTCCTCTCATCCATGTCCTCTCCTGCCTGTCATTCATTCAACATCCAAACATTTACAGGTCTCTGATGCTGTGCAAGTGTGGGTAGAATCCCTGTTGGCATCAGTGCTTTTATCCAGGGCTGAGCACTGAAGGACTGGGTGAAAACAGGGATCTACTTGCTGATAGATAATTAAAAGTGAGTTTTGTGAGAAATTTGACCTCCCTTGTTTCTCCCTCCCTTTTCAAGCAACCAAAGTGTTCTTCACCTCTTGGGATCTTTATTGAGAAGCCATGGGGCCATGCTGGCATGACATTTCCTAAATTTCTAAGTTTCCTCTGGGTTCATCAGCTTCATGTTGGATGTAGATCTTTGCAATGAGAGGGATGGCAGAGGATAAGCTGTAACAGTGATATTACATTTACACAGTCTCTTCTCTTGCTGAACAAGGCAAAGCCAATAAGGTTTTCTCCTGCCCTTGGGACCTCAACAAGTGTTTGTTTTCTTGGCCATGAAGCACTTCCAGCCCCAGCCACTGGCATGTGTGTGGTCCTGCATCTGTATTATTGTGCTCATGGATAAATACAAGGCTCTGTTTAGAGGTTATAGTTCCCTCTCATTTTAAAGAATGGTGTTGCATCTGAAAAATAAATGTTTCTCTGGTCTGGCATCCCTTGGGGCATTTCACACTGGTGTCATTCTTGTGTTTGTGGGTAGCTGGGGAGGTGGGGCTGGCTCTGTCAGCAGTTGTCCTTCCTTGTGTGCAGCTTGCAGCAAGTTCAGAGGTGTGTTTTTCCCTCCTGTGATCAGATCAAGCTCCCGGACATCCTTGGGCAAGCAGTGTTTTTGTTCTTCTGCAGTGTTAGAAAACCTTTTGTGTGTGTACGTGGTAAGTTGTACCCTATATTCATCCAGACCCCTGTGTTGCTGAGTCAAGTTGCCCATTTTAGAATTATTTGTCTTTTGAAATCATCCTCCTTCACCATATAGCTGTAAAAATAAATCTGTCGTTAGCATTACGTTGCAGATCTGGGAGAAATTTTCCATTGGATCATGCTGTGCAATAGGAGTGAGATGCGTGTTTTATTCCAGTTTTTTCTTTGTTTTTAGCAGAGCTTCAGCCAGCAGTGACCTGCATGTGCAGTGGGTGATGCTGTTTGCAGGAGCTGGGGCTTGGCATGCCTGCTACCTTCTCCTAAGGGTACAGCAATTTGGGCTGCAGCTGCCTAGGCAGGGGTGCTTGGCCTCATCTTCTGCCACAGGGCTGCTCCATCCCAGTGTCTGAGGTCAGCATCTGCCCCATGGGTGGATGGGACCAGTGCTTTCTGCCCTACAGCTCTCCTCAAGAGAACCCTGTGAGCTGGGCTCTAAAAATCTGCTCTTTTTAGCTGCATTGAATGTTCTGTGGATTTTTTATGGTGAGAAAATATTGATAGGAACATGGATTTAGCACTCTGGACCAACAGGTTGTATGTGCATATATATTTGCCACATTTTAGCCCTACCTCACTGTTGCCCTTCACCTCTTAATCTCTTTATCCCTACACCAGGTGTTCCATCCTGTATCTGCAGCGTGGCAGTGCAGGATGTGTCTGTTATCCCCTCGTGGTCTTTAATTTTTTAACACTGAATGAAATGATTAACACTGAATGAAACAACTCATATGAAGCTGGAGAGTAGCACACTTACTCTTGCTGAGCCTTTCTACTTAAAAATGGCTTATTTGCCTTTTTTGGCCTCTGCTGCAACCTGAGCAGGAGCTTCTCCCAGCCATCCACACCGACGTGCGACTCATCTCTTTGACAGATTGCAGTTTAAGTTAGAAAAAGCTCATGAGTAATTCTGGCTGTTTCTCCCAGTGTGCCACCCTTTGCTGTGCTCTGCGTGGATGATTCAAATAATGCAAAATTCGCTGGTAGAAAATGTCTAAAAAGATCTTGGCTGAACGTTTGCTGGTGACCAAGGGGGCTGGTGTGGCTCAGGGTGGGTCTGAGCCGCGGCTGCTGGTCACAGGAGGGGCTGTGGTGGCATGTTAAATTGTTCGTAGGGCACGGGAGAGCGTGGCTTCCCGCAGGCTGCAGCGATGCTGCGGTGCAGAGGGGTAATTAAAACAACTGCAAGCGAAGAGGAGTCCTCCCGAGGGATGGGAAGTGGCCTCCTTTCTCCCCGGCATCTTGTGCCGCTCGCTGAATGCCGAGCCCAGCAGCCGCCCGGGCTGAGCCGCCGCCACCCTGCGTCCTCCTTCTCNTTTTTAGAGCTTTGCTGTGGCAGCTGCTTGCCTTCCTTCCCTCCCCCTGACCATCCCCGGGCAGAGGGATAAGATCCCTTACAGCCCATGGTGGTAGATGGGGATATTTTGCTCACGCAGGTGCTGCTCCTCATTTTCCTGCCGGTGGAGTGTGTGGAATCGCGGAGTGTTCGAGTGTCCCTGAGCTCCCGCTCAGTGCACACACAGCAGGAGCTGCACGGGGCTGCGCAGCGCTCGCCTGTGTGCTCTGCTTGGCGATGTGTGTGTGCTGCCGGAGCTGCGCTGCCTCGGGGAGCGCTTCGGAGGAAACTTCAAGAGCTTGCAGTGCTTTGATGGGGATTGAGTTAATCCTAGCTGAATTCATTCCTATTTACGGTCTTTCTACAAGCTGCAGAGAGCAGGGTGGTTGAAATGGAGGGTGTCAGACACTCCACGTTAGCACCCACTCTGCACCCACCCCTGCGGGGCTGTCCAGGGGCAGCATCTCTGGTGCAGCAAGGAGTGAACCCCAGCGAAGGAGGAGATATTGTGACTTGGCTCTTCCCACCTTGAATGGTAGTGACATGCAAGGTCTCTCTGGTCCTTAAAGACAGAGGTGGTGGCATCTCGTCAGTGTCTCTTGTAACCTGAATTTAGCTGACTACCAGTGCTATTTGTAGAGCTATGTGGGATCCCACCACAATAAACCAACTTGCTTCTTCCTGACCCTGTCTCTTGGCCATGGTCACGTTTAGATGCTAAAAAGGGATTTACATAGTGTGATGGACTGAAAAGCCTCAGAGGTTTCTGAAAGCAGCCCTGTGAATGCAGTGAGGTGTTTGTGAAACAGCAGTTCATGCCTGCAGAGGTATTTCTCACCATCTTACTTCCCAGACTTCACCCTCCTGCCATACCCAGCTCTTTTTGGAGACATGTGCATCTGTGCTCCTGGAGGGCCCAGATCTGAGGGATGTGGTGCTGATGGACTATGAAAACTGATTATTTTAACTCTGATTGAAATGGTATTTTATCTCAGCTGCAAACCTTTTGATCAAGGACAGCCAAAGGGGGGATGTTTCCATTCTGGAGTCAGTTTATGTTGTAAATAGGCTGTGCCGGTGGCATGGCTTTCTGCTCTGAGTAAATCAAAGCCAAATTGTTGGATTGGCTCTGGAAATCCAGGGAGCAAGATGTGATCTTAATGGAATGGGAGTAGACTGTGCAGCAGGCTGGTGAGATTAGAGGTTTGTCAGAAGGAGTTAAGGCATGTACATAACACAGCACTACACCAACTAGAAGTTGTTTTTGAAGACTGAACAACAAGTGTGTCCCTCCCCTTCCTCTCTTGCTCCCTGCCCACTTTGATGCCCATCTCCTGTATCTTAATCGAGCCCAGCTGCTTGTGCAGCAGCCTTGCAAAGAACCTTCAGGATGAGAAGTTTTAATATTGACTTTTTGTTCCCTCCCCAGCTTGTCTGCCACTCCCTTTGCTATGTCCAAGCTGAGGGGGCAGACTGGCCAGACCCTCAAGTTGGAGACCTCCACGGAAGGAGGAGACCACGGAAGGAGGCAGGCAGGAGAGATGTGCCCATCAGTCTCATGGAGAGGAAGTTCTGGTGCCCTCCTACCTTCAGCCACCCTCTCCCCTTTCCAATGAGCACAGTATTCCCATTAGATGCAAACAGAAGCACAAACACTCGGGCTCATCTGTTCAGCAAAGCCTAG
Organism: Buphagus erythrorhynchus; assembly: GCA_013400855.1. Lineage (NCBI taxonomy): Eukaryota > Metazoa > Chordata > Aves > Passeriformes > Sturnidae > Buphagus > Buphagus erythrorhynchus. Next base: position 4,553 of record VZTT01024888.1, on the reverse strand, counting down.
ATTATTCTGAATCATCCAACATCCTTATCAGAGCGCTCCAGCCGGCGCTTGCATCAGTCACAGCGCAGGCTGGCGGAGTCAGTGGCACTGCTCTGCCCGTTTTAATTGCCACGAGCCAGCAGCTATTTGAAGCCCTGTCCCCAAAGAGCAAACGAGCTTGTCACTGCTTGTAGCTCAGCTTTGCAGGAATCGCAGGATTAGCAAGCGTTCCCCATTAAAAACCTGCTCAGGACGCAAATATATAGGGCTGCACATGTAGTGCAGAAGCCAGCTGGGTGTGATGGAGTGGGGCACTGCTGGGCTTGGACCTAGGAGTAGAAGCTCCCCTCAGGATTTTAGTTTCTCTAATTGCAGAATACCCTAGAAGCTGTAAAGACCGTGTCCCTGTGACTCCTTGAGTATGAGGCTCCTCCAAAAACAGCTTTGTCATGGCTCTGAACTGCTCACTGATTCTGTTCAGCCCCTCCTGTTCTCTCAGGCATACCACGTTGTCCTTTCTCCCCACAAGACATCCCATGTCTGTCTTGACCTCCTGGAAGGCACTGCTTGCTGCTGTTTCCCCCTGAGAACCTCTGTTCTCAGTATGATGCCTACTAGATAAAATACCGGGTCTAGTGGAGAGGTCTGGCTAAAAACTAGTGGTCTGTGTTAAAATTACTCTGGGGACCTAAGAAGGGGTTGAATTACCTGTATTTCTGGATTCCTCTGAAATAAGGAGCATACTTACTGCAGGAGAGGCCTGTCCTTGGGCCCACCTGCCTCTGTTTTGCCCACATACTGTATGTATTGCAAAACCTTTCAAGCTTTGAGAGAAGCAAATACCCTCAGTATCTGATGGAGCACAATTTGTTAGTGCAAGACCAACAGTGCTGGGATCCATCCCAAAAGGTGAAGCCCAGTTAAAGTGAGCCCTTGTACCCATGCATGGTGCTGTCATCTAGTCCTCAGCAACCTGCTCAAGGGACCTTTGGCAGACTGGGACATGAATCCTGATTTTTCTTGGAGTACCAAGTCAGTACAGAGATGCTGAGCCAGGCCAGCTAGTGCCTTGAAATTTATTTTTACACACTCTACCTTACGTTGAGACCTACCATATTAATTTTCCAGCTGATATGATTGTGACTTTCAGATTGGAGAGCGCTTTGAGAACTATCCCCAAACCAGCATGCTGCTGCTGCCACCTGTCTTTGAGCTGCTTCTGGGATCCCAGTACTTGCTCTCAGCAGACAATTGTTATTGCTTTATTGAATAAGGAAGAAAAAAAATCCAGCAACTTCTGAAATACTATTTTCCATAACTAATTCCAGGTGCTAAATCCCTTTTGAGGCCAGGGGGACATGTTGGATAATAATGCTTTATGCAGATCCTGGGTGTAAAGTTTTTGCAGTTCTGCCCAAAAAAGTCTCGTGATCTGATGGTTTTGAAGGACATGTCATTTGGAGAGCTCTGAAGAGCCCCATTGCACTGAGGGATCTCCAAGTTATGGCACCTAACCAAGACCCAAAATCAGGCGATGTCACTTACAGTAAAAACTGAAAGCTTCAGTGTCCTTCCTAATGATTTTGGCCAGCTCAAGTTCTAACCCAAATCACCCTTCTTCTCCCTCCAATGCCTTTTCCCATGTCTTCAGGCACTTGTCCAGTGCTATTCAGCCTGCATCCTGCTGGGAAGCAAAGATGTTAGCATGGCAAGACCCTCTCCCTGTGGGAGTAGTCACTGTGCACCAAAGAGCAGCATCCCCATGGACAGCGTGCTGTGCCGCATCCCAACGCCTGCTGCATCCCGTGCTTCAGACCTGCTCCTCCTTTTCTTTCTCTGCAGTGTGCCAGGAGTCAGCCCACGCCAACAGACAAGGCTGTGGGCAGATAAAAGCTTATGGGAAGGTGGTGTTCATTTGGATATCAAATGTTTTTCCCTCCTGATGCGTGGATCCTGCTGCTTCCCCCTTGCTGGCCAATCCATGCCTTCTCTGCCCAGTCTGAGGCAGTTTGGGGCTGATTGCTTGCAGTCAGCATGGCTCCCACTGTTCAGCTGGATATTTTGATGCACGGTACTTGAAAATCAGAGGGAAGATCTCTCCAGCTGAACCCCTGAAAGTGGGGTGAGCTGTGATGACTGCTGCTATCTCACCTGCAAAAAATGCCCTGTAAAAAAATGCCTCATCAGAGTCAGTCCCAATTACCAGTGGCTGGTAATTACACACGAGTTGCCTGGCTTTGCAGCCGGGGCATAATGACAAGATTTATTGTTTCTCTTCAGAAATGGTTTCTGATTGGCACTGGAGCAAATCAAAGCAGGTTGAAATCAGCTTGAACTGTGCAGTTTGTTCCTCTGTAGTTTTCTTGCTGTCTGGATGGACATAGAGCACTGCAACTGGCACTGCCTATATGCTGCTTGTTGGAGATCTTTGAAAGAAAAGCTAAGAAGCCCTAGAAGGGCATTTGCTTCTGCAATATTTTTGGTGTTTTACCTGAGTGATTTCTGTTGGAATGTTTCTCTCTTTTGTAGCAGTTTCTAGTCTTGCAGTTGAGCCCTTGACCCTTTATTTGAGCTGATCTAAACTGGCTTTTGTTGTCAGCTTGCCCAGGGTTTTCAGTTGTGCTAAAGGGGTCCTAAGCAGGTTACTCTATGGTAATCCTCTGGGCCCCCATTCAGGAAGGCTACAGAAAGCTCTCAAATGAGGTCGCTTCAAATTTTGGCTTGGGTTGTGACAGAAAAGACAATCTTTCAAGTGGTAGGATTCTTTTTCATTAAAAGTTTATTCACCTTTCTGGTGTATTGGTTTAGATCTCCATGGCAATGATGACTTCAACTCAGCAAGCAAAATATCATAGACTAGAATCCCAGAATGGCTTGGGTTGGAAGAGACCCTAAAGCTCATCTCATTCCAGTTCTGCCATGGGCAGGGATACCTTCCATTAAACCAGGTTACTCCAAGTTCCATCCAACCTGGCTTTGAACACATCCAGGGATGGGAAGTTCACAACTTCCCTGGGCATCCTGTTTCAGAGCCTCACCACCCTCACGGTAATGAATTTCTTCCCAATAACCTCTCTATTCCTGCCCTCTTGTCAGTGTGCAGCTGTTCCCTGTTTTTCTGTCACTCCATGTCCTTGTAAAAGGTCCCTCTCCAGCTCTCTTGTAGCCCCTTCAGGTACTAGAAGGGGCTCTGAGGGCTCCCTAGAGTCTTTTCTTTCTAGGCTGAGCAATTCTCATCAAATCATGATTTGAATGACCAATTTTAATCTTGCTTTGCAACTAACTGGTTTTTTTTTTTTGATGACAGAGTGACTGCTCTTGTAGACTGGCTGGCAGTGAAGTAGCCCCTTCTTCAAGGCTAAATAATAGCTATAAAAACCCAGTTAAAAGTGATGTGGCTCTACAGGTATCTGTGCAAATTCTAATTGTTTACAGATTCTTGTATAAATTTTATTTAGTAGATGATGACTTATGTCATTATGCCAGGTATATTTGTATGTCCAGGTGTATTTGGATGGGAATAGGAATTCCAGCACAAAAAAACTATTCTAATTTATTTAAAATAGGTGGCTGGTGACTGGACAAGCTGGTGAGGGGTGCCCAGGCTGGAGGAAATCTACCCAGTGCCTCTCCTCTGCTCCTCAGAGAGTCATAAAGAGGCTCAAGGTTTGTGGCAGGGCCCTGAGCCCCGTGGGAAAGCCTCTTGCATTTTTCTGGGGTCACTGGAGCCAGGAGCTGGTCCCTGCCCCTCTGCCTGGTTCGTTTCCCCTCTGCCATGGGAAGGGAGCTGCCTGGGATGCCTTTGTCATGGGTTTAGGATTAACCCTCCCTCTGGACTCCTTCCAGGTTGGTTTCTCAGATCTCTCCTATCCAAGAATGGTAAGTTCTGGCTGGATGGAACCTTTCCTCTCCCTGGCACTGCTCCTTCCCTTACCTCTTCCCCAGTAACCCGAGTGTTGTCCCTTGTGGCAGGCCCTGTGGGCCTCCATCCTTCAGCAGAGCATCCTGCTGCGCCTCACTGCAGCTCCTCAGCTCATCACCATCATCTGATGCAATTCCTGGGGAAACCAGTACAGCCAGCTCCCAGGAAGGGCTGGATGGGACATCCAGCTGTGTCCAGATCATGAACAGGAGGAGGGGATGTGCTATGCCTGTCTCCTCCAAGGTGCTCACCCATTATTTGTCAATAATTGCATTCTCTCAGCAACACAAATGAACCCAAATGAAGGTCTGGGCTGTCCAGAGGGTTTTACAGAAGATCAGACTTGCCCTGGGCAGCCTATTCCTCCTTTGGCCAGCGTTTAGTATCCAACAGGGTGTCTTGGGATCATGGCATCTGCTTGCATTTCTTTTGCTACAGCCATAGATTTGTGTTTCACAGATTGTGTGGCTAGCTGGATTATAAATTATTCATGACAGGCAACTTATCGTGTTTATCTGGAATAATTGAGCAATTAAGTCTGCTTAGGTATGTAAAAAGATTATGCAGTGGCTTGTCTACAGGCCCTAAATTCTGCAAGAGCATTTGTTACACATTTAATCCAGAATAACAACAACAAGAAAAAAAAAGAAAG